>CM059814.1:55035730-55098230 GCA_030435695.1 Brachymystax lenok tsinlingensis | reverse complement strand
TGATGACTGGAGGATAACTGAGTGAGGAGAGAGTTCTTTAGAGAGAAATCAAGAGGTATGATGACTGGAGGATAACTGAGTGAGGAGAGAGTAATTTAGAGAGAAATCATGAGGTATGATGACTGGAGGATAACTGAGTGAAGAGAGAGTAATTTAGAGAGAAATCATGAGGTATGATGACTGGAGGATAACTGAGTGAAGAGAGAGTAATTTAGAGAGAGGTCGACAAGATGTAGTAGACAAGGTGTAGGTCTGTTAGTACGGCTGTTGTAGATAACTAAACCAGAAGGACAAGACATGCTGTGCTGGTTCGGTGCTGTGTGTACTAGAGCAGACATACGTGTAGATATCTCTGTTAGCATGAACATGTCCTAATACACACACACTCTCTCTCTCTCTGACTCCCCTCATTCAGTCTCTCTCTCACACACTCTCTCTCTCTCTTTCTCTCTCTCTCTCTGACTCCCCTCATCCAGTCTCTCTCTCTCTCTCTCTCTCTGACTCCCCTCATTCAGTCTCTCTCTGACTCCCCTCATTCAGTCTCCCTCTCTCTCACACACACCCTCCCCTCCCTCCAGCCCCTCCTTCCATTCCATTATTTCTACTCTGCATAAGTTATCACTTTGACTTGGCTGGTTAGACTCATTCTCCTTTAATACATGAAACAAAGGTCACAGACCTGCTTGATTTAAACCAATGAGGTGTAGAGAGCTGAGAGAGAGGACTGAGAGAAAGAGGGAGAGAGAAAGAGAGAGGGGAGGGGGAGAGAGGGAGAGAGGAGGGGGAGAGAGGGAGAGAGGAGGGGGGAGAGAGAGGGAGAGAAAGGGGGAGGAGGGGAGGGGGGTCAAGGGAGGGAGAGGGGGTTAAGGGAGGGAGAGGGAGAGAGGGGAGAGAGGAAGGGAGGGAGAGAGCTTCAGCCCAGCACCCACTGCCATTAATCCAGCAGACTAAACATCATTCAGTCTGGTAATGATGTGTGTTTCCTCCTGCTCTATGGTAGATACTGATAAACCCTCTCAGTCCTACTGCCAAAGCCCTCCATTACAGGGATCTTTCTGCCATCATTGGATCTTCATGTGGATATATTTACGGGATGGTAAAAGACTTTCAGTGTAAACTAAAACAGCAGATATAATGTAGAAAAGATAGGGGACGTACAATGCATTTGGAAAGTATTCAGACCCCTAGACTCTTCCCACATTGTGTTACATTACAGACATATTCTACAATGGAACAAATACAAATCAAACATTCTCAGCAATCTACACAACACCCCATAATGACATCACAGTACCCCATAATGACATCACAGTACCCCATAATGACATCACAGTACCCCATAATGACATCACAACACCCCATAATGACATCACAACACCCCATAATGACATCACAACACCCCATAATGACATCACAACACCCCATAATGACATCACAGTACCCCATAATGACATCACAGTACCCCATAATGACATCACAGTACCCCATAATGACATCACATTACCCCATAATGACATCACAACACCCCATAATGACATCACAACACCCCATAATGACATCACAGTACCCCATAATGACATCACAGTACCCCATAATGACATCACAGTACCCCATAATGACATCACAGTACCCCATAATGACATCACATTACCCCATAATGACATCACAATACCCCATAATGACATCACAATACCCCGTAATGACATCACAATACCCCATATTGACATCACAACACCCCGTAATGACATCACAATACCCCATAATGACATCACAATACCCCATAATGACATCACAGTACCCCATAATGACATCACAGTACCCCATAATGACATCACAATACCCCATGACATCACAACACCCCATAATGACATCACAACACCCCATAATGACATCACAGTACCCCATAACGACATCACAGTACCCTATAACGACATCACAATACCCCACAATGACAGCACAATACCCATAATGACATCACAATACCCCATAATGACATCACAATACCCATAATGACATCACAATACCCATAATGACATCACAATACCCCATAATGACATCACAATACCCATAATGACATCACAATACCCCATAATGACATCACAACACCCCATAATGACATATCTATTCACCCCCCCAATACTTTGTAGAGACACCTTTAGCAGCAATTACAGCTGCATGTCTCTTGGGGTATGTCAGCTTGGCACATCTAGCCACTGGGATTTTGCCCATTCTTCAAGGCAAAACTGCTCCAGCTCCTTCAAGTTGGATTGGTTCCGCTGGTGTAAAGTTAAGTCATAGCACAGATTCTCAATTGGATTGAGGTCTGGGCTTTGACTAGATCAAGACATTTAAACGTTTCCCCTTAAACCACTCAAGTGTTGCTTTAGCAGTATGGTTAGGGCCATTGTCCTGCTGGAGGGTGGTTCATTAAAACCTCTTCCTCTCTGTAGTCTATAAAATCTCTTCCTCTGTAGTCTATTCAATATCTTCCTCTACCTCTGTAGTCTAGTCAATATCTTCCTCTGTAGTCTAGTCAACATCTTCCTCTACCTCTGTAGTCTAGTCAATATCTTCCTCTACCTCTGTAGTCTAGTCAACATCTTCCTCTACCTCTGTAGTCTAGTCAATATCTTCCTCTGTAGTCTAGTCAATATCTTCCTCTGTAGTCTAGTCAATATCTTCCTCTGTAGTCTAGTCAATATCTTCCTCTGTAGTCTAGTCAATATCTTCCTCTGTAGTCTAGTCAATATCTTCCTCTACCTCTGTAGTCTAGTCAACATCTTCCTCTGTAGTCTAGTCAATATCTTCCTCTGTAGTCTAGTCAATATCTTCCTCTACCTCTGTAGTCTAGTCAATATCTTCCTCTACCTCTGTAGTCTAGTCAATATCTTCCTCTACCTCTGTAGTCTAGTCAATATCTTCCTCTACCTCTGTAGTCTAGTCAATATCTTCCTCTGTAGTCTAGTCAACATCTTCCTCTACCTCTGTAGTCTAGTCAATATCTTCCTCTGTAGTCTAGTCAACATCTTCCTCTACCTCTGTAGTCTAGTCAATATCTTCCTCTACCTCTGTAGTCTAGTCAATATCTTCCTCTGTAGTCTAGTCAATATCTTCCTCTTCCTCTGTAGTCTAGTCAATATCTTCCTCTACCTCTGTAGTCTAGTCAAGGTCTTCCTCTCTTCCTTCTCTTGTCCACTAGTACATGATGATGTTGTGTCTACAGAGGGACTGGAGGACCAACCACATCACTGGAATTACTGACACCCCTATCACTGTACTAGACCAGAGAACTGGAGAGGACCTACTGAGACGAGGAGAGGAGAAGAAGGAGAGAGGAGAGGACCTATTGAGATGTAGAGGAGGTGAAGGAGAGAGGAGAGCACCTATTGAGATGTAGAGAGGAGAGGAAGGAGAGAGGAGAGGACCTATTGAGATGTAGAGAGGAGAGGAAGGAGAGAGGAGAGGACCTATTGAGATGTAGAGAGGAGAGGACCTATTGAGATGTAGAGAGGACCTATTGAGATGTAGAGAGGAGAGGAAGGAGAGAGGAGAGGACCTATTGAGATGTAGAGAGGAGAGGACCTATTGAGATGTAGAGAGGACCTATTGAGATGTAGAGAGGAGAGGAAGGAGAGAGGAGAGGACCTATTGAGATGTAGAGAGGAGAGGAAGGAGAGAGGAGGGGAGTAAGAGAACAAGAGAAAGAGAGGAACTGTGATGTTCACGATAAACAAGTGTGTCTGCCTGCCTGTCTGCTTGTCTGTGAGGAGCTGGCACCACGTTTCACCTGTCAGCTTGAACGGGGCAAGGGACGGAGGAAAGAGAGAGACAACGCTAACTTCCTATTCTCTTTGTGCAGATCCCGAGAGTACGTACAAATATTCACGAGAAAGAAAGAAACCACAGAAAGTTAAGAGACGGAAGTGAAAAGCGAGTTGAGTGAGTGAGCGAGCAGAGGGAGAGAACGAGAGGAGAAGCATTTATACGCTGACCTCTGACCTCTACGTTTGAGTGACTGACTGACGAATGAGTGAGTGGCCTCCATCTCTCCGTCTCTGCCTCCTACGCCTCTCAATACTCCACTACACATAATAATGACCAACATGAACACTGCCAGCTTCCCAAAAAAACGGCAGCCTATTCCCTACACAGTGCACTACTTTGGACCAGGACCTGAATAAAGAGCAAGCCACTATCTAGGTAGCCATTTGGGACTCAATACTGTAACAAGCTCCACTTCTACACTTTCTACATCCTGAGCAGAAGCCAGAGGTGGTGAGAAACACAGGAACCAGCAAAGATCAAAGAGGAACTGGAGGAACACACACAGAGAGATCTAGTATGATGTTTCATTAACTAATACACTGTGTGTTGTGTCTACGGAGGGACTGGAGAACACAGAGAGATCTAGTATGATGTTTCATTAACTAAGACACTGTGTGTTGTGTCTACGGAGGGACTGGAGAACACAGAGAGATCTAGTATGATGTTTCATTAACTAATACACTGTGTGTTGTGTCTACGGAGGGACTGGAGAATACACCGACAGACATTCACTCACACAGATAAAAATAAACATGTAATTTGCTGCTTTGCAAGACAATGTTGTTTTGCCTGGATGAACCTTTCCACTTCCTTCACTGTGCAGAATAACATATCAAAACATATCAAAACATAACAAAACAACACATCATAACAAAAAATATCATAACAAAACATATCATAACAAAACATCATAACAACACATAACAAAACACATTATAACAAAACACATCATAACAAAACACATCATAACAAAACACATCATAACAAAACACATCACAAAAAAACACATCACAAAACAAATCATAACACATCAAAAGATATCAAAACAAAACATATAAAAACATATATCATAACATATCAAAACATATCATATCAAAACATATCATAACAAAACATATCATAACAAAACATATCATAACAAAACACATCATAACAAAACACATCATAACAAAACACATCATAACACATCAAAAGATATCAAAACAAAACATATAAAACATATCATAACATATCAAAACATATCATAACAAAACATATAAAAACATAAAACTTATCATAACAAAACAAATCATAACACATCAAAAGATATCAAAACACATCATAACAAAACATATCAAAACATATCAAAACATATAACAAAACATATATCATAACATATCATAACAAAACATATAAAAACATATCAAAACATATCATAACAAAACATATCATAACAAAACATATAAAAACATATAAAAACATATCAAAACATATATCATAACATATCATATCAAAACATATATCAAAACATATCAAAACACATCAAAAGGTAACAAAACATATCATAACAAAACATAACAACACACATCAAAAGGTAACAAAACATATCAAAACATGTCATAACATAACAAAACATCAAAACTGATCAAAACACATCAAAACATAACAAAACACATCAAAACATAACAAAACATATCAAAACAAAACATATCATAACAAAACATATCAAAACACATCAAAAGGTAACAAAACATATCAAAACACATCAAAAGGTAACAAAACATGTCATAACATAAAACAGATCAAAACATGTCATAACAAAACATAACAAAACACATCAAAACATAACAAAACATATCAAAACAAAACATATCATAACAAAACATATAAAAACATATCAAAACATATCAAAACACATCAAAAGATAACAAAACATATCAAAAAACATAACAAATCAAAACATATCAACCATGTCAAAACATATCAAATCAAAAGATATAAAAACATGTCAAACATATCAAACAAAACATATCAAAACAAAACATAACAAATCAAAACATATCAACCATGTCAAAACATATCAAATCAAAAGATATCAAAACATGTCAAAACATATCAAAACAAAACATATCAAAACAAAACACATCATAACAAAACACATCATTACAAAACACATCATAACAAAACACATCATAACAAAACACATCACAAAACACATCATCACAAAACACATCATAACAAAACATATCATAACAAAACACATCATAACAAAACAAATCATAACACATCAAAAGATATCAAAACATATCATAACAACACATATAAAAACATATCATAACATATCAAAACATATCATAACAAAACATATAAAAACATAAAACATATCATAACAAAACAAATCATAACACATCAAAAGATATCAAAACACATCATAACAAAACATATCAAAACATATCATAACAAAACATATAAAAACATATCAAAACATATCATAACAAAACATAACAAAACATATCATAACAAAACATATAAAAACATATATCATAACATATCATATCAAAACATATCATAACAAAACATATCAAAACACATCAAAAGGTAACAAAACATATCATAACAAAACATAACAACACACATCAAAAGGTAACAAAACATATCAAAACATGTCATAACAAAACATCAAAACAGATCAAAACACATCAAAACACATCAAAACATAACAAAACAAAACATATCATAACAAAACATATCAAAACACATCAAAAGGTAACAAAACATATCAAAACACATCAAAAGGTAACAAAACATGTCATAACATAAAACAGATCAAAACATGTCATGACAAAACATAACAAAACACATCAAAACATAACAAAACATATCAAAACAAAACATATCATAACAAAACATATAAAAACATATAAAAACATATCATATCAAAACATATCATATCAAAACATATCAAAACACATCAAAAGATAACAAAACAAAACATAACAAATCAAAACATATCAACCATGTCAAAACATATCAAATCAAAAGATATAAAAACATGTCAAAACATATCAAAACAAAACATATCAAAACAAAACATATCAACCATGTCAAAACATATCAAATCAAAAGATATCAAAACATGTCAAAACATATCAAAACAAAACATATAACAAAACACATCACAACAAAACATATCATAACAAAACACATCATAACAAAACACATATCATAACATATCAAAACATATCATAACAAAACATATCAAAACACATCAAAAGGTAACAAAACATATCATAACAAAACATAACACACATCAAAAGGTAACAAAACATATCAAAACATGTCATAACATAACAAAACATATCAAAACAGATCAAAACACATCAAAACACATCAAAACATAACAAAACATATCAAAACAAAACATATCATAACAAAACATATCAAAACACATCAAAAGGTAACAAAACATATCAAAACACATCAAAAGGTAACAAAACATGTCATAACATAAAACAGATCAAAACATGTCATAACAAAACATAACAAAACACATCAAAACATAACAAAACATATCAAAACAAAACACATCATAACAAAACATATAAAAACATATCAAAACATATATCATAACATATCAAAACATATCATAACAAAACATATCAAAACACATCAAAAGATATCAAAACAAAACATAACAAATCAAAACATATCAACCATGTCAAAACATATCAAATCAAAAGATATAAAAACATGTCAAAACATATCAAAACAAAACATATCAAAACAAAACATAACAAATCAAAACATATCAACCATGTCAAAACATCAAATCAAAAGATATCAAAACATGTCAAAACATATCAAAACAAAACATATCAAAACAAAACATAACAAAATATATCCAAATAAAACTATTCCACTAATTGCTTACAGCAAATGTTTTAAACAAGTCTGGATTGAAAGGCAATATTCACACACGTTCTGAGGTATGTCTATCCTTGTGGGGACATAAAATCACCAAAAGACCCCACAGGGATACTAAAACAAGGACAACTCTCCCTCGTAGGGACATGTCAACATCCCCATGAGGACAAAGGCTATTTTACTAAGATTAGGGGTTAAAGGTTACAATTAGAGTTAGAGGTTGGGGAAAATAAGACTTTGAATGAGTGTGTGTGTGTGTGTGTGTGTGTGTGTGTGTGTGTGTGTGTGTGTGTGTGTGTGTGTGTGTGTGTGTGTGTGTGTGTGTGTGTGTGTGTGTGTGGTGTGTGTGTGTGTGTGTGGTGTGTGGTGTGTGTGTGTGTGTGTGTGTGTGTGTGTGTGTGTCAGTACTCACAGAGGTTCTGAGCGATCTTTGGGTCTAACACCTTGAGCTGTTTGATTCTCTTCTTGATGGATCTCTTTGCTTCCAGGCCCTGTTCATCCTGGACAGCTGGAAGAGACACACACACACTATTCACATATATGTTACACACACACAGTATTCACATGTATGTTACACACACACACAGTATTCACATGTATGTTACACACACACAGTATTCACATGTATGTTACACACACACAGTATTCACATGTATGTTACACACACACAGTATTCACATGTATGTTACACACACACACTATTCACATGTATGTTACACACACAGTATTCACATGTATGTTACACACACACACTATTCACATGTATGTTACACACACACACACACTGGGGGACAACACATCAACACTAGACAGAGTCAGACAGATGGATGTAAACCTGTGTGTGTGTGTGTGTGCGCGCTAGCGCGCAGCGTGTGCGTGCGGGCGGTGGTCACGCTCGGCCCTAACAGGATCTCAGGCCAGCGAGGGGTTTTGGAGGAGAGGATTATGGGAAAGCTGTGAAACAGAGGGTTCAGAGAGCAGTGCAGGGAGAGAACAGAGAGTTTGACGGAGGAAGGAGAGACCAGAGAAGATACAGAGAGCAGAGCAGAGAGAGAACAGAGGGTTTGATGGAGGAAGGAGAGACCAGAGAAGATACAGAGCAGGGAGAGAACAGAGAGTTTGACGGAGGAAGGAGAGACCAGAGAAGACACAGAGAGCAGAGAGAGAACAGAGAGTTTGACGGAGGAAGGAGAGACAAGAGAAGATACAGAGAGGGGAGAGAACAGAGGGTTTGACGGAGGAAGGAGAGACCAGAGAAGATACAGAGAGCAGAGCAGAGAGAGAACAGAGGGTTTGATGGAGGAAGGAGAGACCAGAGAAGATACAGAGAGGGGAGAGAACAGAGGGTTTGACGGAGGAAGGAGAGACCTAGAGAAGACACAGAGCGGGGAGAGAACATAGAGTTTGATGGAGGAAGGAGAGACCAGAGAAGATACAGAGCGGGGAGAGAACAGAGGGTTTGACGGAGGAAGGAGAGACCAGAGAAGATACAGAGAGCAGAGCGGGGAGAGAACAGAGAGTTTGACGGAGGAAGGAGAGACCAGAGAAGATACAGAGAGCAGAGCAGAGAGAGAACAGAGAGTTTGTCGGAGGAAGGAGAGACCAGAGAAGATACAGAGAGCAGAGCGGGGAGAGAACAGAGAGTTTGACGGAGGAAGGAGAGACCTAGAGAAGATACAGAGAGCAGAGCAGAGAGGGGAGAGAACAGAGAGTTTGACGGAGGAAGGAGAGACCTAGAGAAGACACAGAGAGAAAACAGCAGTGCACCTCCTAAACCTCACTACAGTAACAGAGGGTTAGAGGAGAGGAGACAGAGATCAGATGGAGACCAGGGGAATAGGGGGGAGAGGGAGAGAACATGGGGTTTCATGGCTGCTTTAATTATTTAAGACACCAGATTAAGAGAACAAAATGTGCCTCCCAAGAGGATGCTGGGTAATTGTCTTGTGTTCTAATTACGGCGCTGGCTGAGCCGGGTGGTGCAGGAGGCAGGAGAGTGTGTGTGTGTGTTCCTGTGTGTGTGTGTTCCTGTGTGTTCCTGTGTGAGTGTGAGTGTGAGTGTGTGTGTGTGTGTGTGTGTGTGTGTGTGTGTGTGTGTGTGTGTGTGTAAGAGGGAAAGAGTGGAGGTTAATCTAGAAGAAAAAGAAGAGCCTCCATTTGGGCTTTCTCCTTTCCTTTCCCTAAAACACTGGGCTTAATTAAAATGTAAAGAGGTCTGTGTTTGGCCCTGGGACACCTCTGCAGGCGTAATCCCATTGGCTCCCACCAACACACACACACACAACAGAGGAAAATAGTCCATTAGTACAATAGCTATGGTAGATCTAGTTACTAAGTCTGTTAGCTATGGTAGATCTAGTTACTAAGTCTGTTAGCTATGGTAGATCTAGTTACTAAGTCTGTTAGCTATGGTAGATCTAGTTACTAAGTCTGTTAGCTATGGTAGATCTAGTTACTAAGTCTGTTAGCTATGGTAGATCTAGTTACTAAGTCTGTTAGCTATGGTAGATCTAGTTACTAAGTCTGTTAGCTATGGTAGATCTAGTTACTAAGTCTGTTAGCTATGGTAAATCTAGTTACTAAGTATATTAGCTATGGTAGATCTAGTTACTAAGTCTTAGCTATAGTAGATCTAGTTACTAAGTGTATTAGCTATAGTAGATCTAGTTACTAAATCTATTAGCTATGGTAGATCTAGTTACTAAGTCTGTTAGCTATAGTAGATCTAGTTACTAAATCTATTAGCTATGGTAAATCTAGTTACTAAGTCTACTAGCTATGGTATATCTAGTTACTAAGTCTATTAGCTAGTTACTTTGCAACTTTGTTACTAGTTACTAGTTACTTACTACGTCTAGGTACGGTAGATCTAGTTACTAAGTCTATTAGCTATGGTAGATCTAGTTACTAAGTCTATTAACTATGGTAGATCTAGTTACTAAGTATATTAGCTATGGTAGATCTAGTTACTAAGTCTTAGCTATAGTAGATCTAGTTACTAAGTCTATTAGCTATAGTAGATCTAGTTACTAAGTCTGTTAGCTATGGTAGATCTAGTTACTAAGTCTGTTAGCTATGGTAGATCTAGTTACTAAGTCTGTTAGCTATGGTAAATCTAGTTACTAAGTCTGTTAGCTATGGTAAATCTAGTTACTAAGTCTGTTAGCTATGGTAGATCTAGTTACTAAGTCTGTTAGCTATGGTAAATCTAGTTACTAAGTCTACTAGCTATGGTATATCTACTTACTAAGTCTATTAGCTAGGTACTTTGCAACTTTGTTAATAGTTACTAGTTACTTACTAAGTCTGTTAGCTATGGTAGATCTAGTTACTAAGTCTATTAGCTATGGTAGATCCAGTTACTAAGTCTGTTAGCTATGGTAAATCTAGTTACTAAGTCTATTAGCTATAGTAGATCTAGTTACTAAGTCTGTTAGCTATGGTAAATCTAGTTACTAAGTCTGTTAGCTATGGTAGATCTAGTTACTAAGTCTGTTAGCTATGGTAAATCTAGTTACTAAGTCTGTTAGCTATGGTAGATCTAGTTACTAAGTCTGTTAGCTATGGTAAATCTAGTTACTAAGTCTACTAGCTATGGTATATCTACTTACTAAGTCTATTAGCTAGGTACTTTGCAACTTTGTTACTAGTTACTAGTTACTTACTAAGTCTGTTAGCTATGGTAGATCTAGTTACTAAGTCTATTAGCTATGGTAGATCCAGTTACTAAGTCTGTTAGCTATGGTAAATCTAGTTACTAAGTCTATTAGCTATAGTAGATCTAGTTACTAAGTCTGTTAGCTATGGTAGATATAGTTACTAAGTCTATTAGCTATGGTAGATCTAGTTACTAAGTCTGTTAGCTATAGTATATCTAGTTACTAAGTCTGTTAGCTATGGTAGATCTAGTTACTAAGTCTGTTAGCTATGGTAGATCTAGTTACTAAGTCTATTAGCTATGGTAGATCTAGTTACTAAGTCTGTTAGCTATGGTAAATCTAGTTACTAAGTCTATTAGCTATGGTAGATCTAGTTACTAAGTCTGTTAGCTATGGTAGATCTAGTTACTAAGTCTGTTAGCTATGGTAGATCTAGTTACTACGTCTATTAGCTATGGTAGATCTAGTTACTAAGTCTGTTAGCTATGGTAAATCTAGTTACTAAGTCTACTAGCTACGGTAGATCTAGTTACTAAGTCTGTTAGCTATGGTAAATCTAGTTACTAAGTCTATTAGCTAGGTACTTTGCAACTTTGTTACTAGTTACTAGTTACTTACTAAGTCTGTTAGCTATGGTAGATCTAGTTACTAAGTCTATTAGCTATGGTAGATCTAGTTACTAAGTCTATAGGATTGTTTTTGGTGAGTGAGGAAGAGGAGGAGGAGGACAGGAGAGAAGAGGAGGAAGAGGAGGTGAAGGAGTGTTAGGGAGCGAAGCTTTGAAGATTTAACAGAACATTTGCTTTTTTTTTTTTAACCTTTATTGAACCAGGCCAGTCAGTTAAGAACAATTCTTATTTACATTGACGGCCTAGGAACAGTGGGTTAACTGCCTTGTTCAGGGGCAGAACGACAGATTTCTACCTTGTCAGCTCTGGGACTTGATCCAGCAACCTTTCGGTTACTGGCCCAATGCTCTGACCACTAGGCTACCCGCCGCCCCACACTTCCTTTTGTAGTCTGAACACAGTCAAGGGATTGGTCAAACATCACCAAGAGGCATTTCAGACACCACAGGGATGTTACAGTGGAAGTGGTAGAGGGATACAGAGGTACAGGTGTACGGGGTACATGGCTCAGTCAAGGGCCGCTGGTCACAGAGGGGTGTAGAGGGACCAACACAGGGGTGACAACCCTCCCCCCTCAAAACACCCCATGATGACTTACGTGGCACTGCGGTAGGCTCACTCTCTTCACAGTCTTTGGTGAAGAGCGAGAGAGAGGAGAAAACAGGAAGCAGAGAAAAGGAGAGCACATAGAAAGAGAAATAAGAGGAGAGAGGTTGTGTGAAAGAAAGGAGAGGGAGTTTTACAAAAAAAACAACAGAAAATAAGAGGGAACATGAAACAGCTATAGAAGACAACGGTCCACAGAAAGAAGATTTGATGTTTCTGTGTGTCTGTCTGTGATTTGGAGGTGAGGGGTCATTCAGCCATTCGGAGAAAGCAAAGAAAAGGAGCTTTTGAAATGAAAACAGGCAATTTGCAGTCGCCCAGCGTCTCCAGAGCATCACACTGTCAAAGCATCAGGAGCAGAGAGAGAAGCCTTTTTGAAAAGGCAGAGAGAGACTAGCAGAAAGAAGCAGGACTATTACAGACCCGTTCCATTCACCGGGAAGACCACTTATAACCCACTCATACTATTATAGTTAAAAGATTTTATCAATGAACATTAAAGAGATTCTACCGTACTTTTTTTTTAGCCAGTAGGTTGTCAAAGTTATCCCCACTAGCCAAAAGTGTTCCCCGACAACGTTCAGTTATGTGTACCCCGCCGCTGCTCTCTCTTACTCTGCTTGTGTGTGTGCGCGCGTCTTGCTAGCTGTCAAAAAAGGGAGAGAGGCTGAAGCTCATTGGTTGAAACTCGAATTGCTATAGGGGGCTGGCCCACACTAGGGATGGGAGGTTTGAAATCATTTTACTATTCGAATAGTGCCATGACGTTTTGTTGGATATCCTAGCTAGGCTAACTGTAGCTAGCTAGCTAGGCTAATTGTAGCTAGCTAGCTAGGCTAGTTGTAGCTAGCTAGCTAGGCTAGTTGTAGCTAGCTAGCTAGGCTAATTGTAGCTAGCTAGCTAGGCTAATTGTAGCCAGCCAGGCTAATTGTAGCCAGCCAGCCAGGCTAATTGCAGCCAGCCAGCCAGGCTGGTGTAGCTAGCTAGCTGGCTGCCAGCCAGCTAATTGTAGCTAGCTAGCTAGGCTAATTGTAGCTAGCTAGCTAGGCTAGTTGTAGCTAGCTAGCTAGGTTAGTTGTAGCTAGCTAGGCTAATTGTAGCTAGCTACAATTAGGCTAATTGTAGCTAACTGCAGGCTAATTAGCTAACTGCAGCTAACTGCTAGGCTAATTGTAGCTAACTGCATTGTTGGTTAAGGGCTTGTAAGTTTGCATTTCAACAGTAAGTTCTACATTTGTTGGTCTCCGGATGCTTTACTGTTGGCATGACACAGGACTGATGGTAGCGCTCACCTTGTCTTCTCCGGACAAGCTTTTTCCGGATGCCCCAAGCAATCGGAAAGGGGATTCATCAGAGAAAATGACTTTACCCCAGTCCTCAGCAGTCCAATCCCTGTACCATTTTGCAAAATATCAGTCTGTCCCTGATGTTTTTCCTGGAGAGAAGTGGCTTCTTTGCTGCCCTTCTTGACACCAGGCCATCCTGCAAAAGTCTTAGCCTCACTGTGCGTGCAGATGCACTCACACCTGCCTGCTGGCATTCCTGGGCAAGCTCTGTACTGGTGGTACCCCGATCCCGCAGCTGAATCAACTTTAGGAGACGCTTGCTGGACTTTCTTGGGCGCCCTGAAGCCTTCTTCACAACAATTGAACCGCTCTCCTTGAAGTTCTTGATGATCCGATAAATGGTTGATTTAGGTGCAATCTTACTGGCAGCAATATCCTTGCCTGTGAAGCCCTTTTTGTGCAAAGCAATGATGACGGCACGTGTTTCCCTGCAGGTAACCATTGTTGACAGAGGAAGAACAATGATTCCAAGCACCACCCTCCTTTTGAAGCTTCCAGTCTGTTATTCGAACTCAATCAGCATGACAGAGTGATCTCCAGCCTTGTCCTCATCAACACTCACACCTGTGTTAACGAGAGAATCACTGACATGATGTCAGCTGGTCCTTTTGTGGCAGGGCTGAAATGCAGTGGAAATGTTTTTTTTGGGATTCAGTTCACTTTGCAATTAATTGCAATTCATCTGATCACTCTTCATGACATTCTGGAGTATATGCAAATTGCCATCATACAAACTGAGGCAGCAGACTTTGTGAAAATGTATATTTGTGTCATTCTCAAAACTTTTGGCCACGACTGTACACACATACACTAACAGGATGTGTTTCCTGTGTGAGGTGTTCCTTCCTTTTCCAGATGCTGCAGTATTATCGATCCACTCATCATGACATAGAGCTGTCCAAAAATGGCACCTTATTCCCTACGTAGTTCGCACACTACGGACCCTATAGTTCCCTGGGGAAAAAGTAGTGCACTACATAGGAAATAAGGGACCGTTTGGGACAGAACAACTAACCTCCATTATTCCCAGTGTAACAGTCTGTTCCAGCTCATCTACACACACTAGCAGAATACATATGTCTGGCCACATCATCTAGACATCTTCCTCTACGAATAGAAATCACAATCCTTCTATCACGGCATGGGAGATATGGAAGGAGAGACGGAGGGAGAGGGGAGGGGATGGAGAAATGAAGGGGAGGGAACGGAGGGAGAGATGGAGTCGAGGGGGAGATGGAGGGGAGGGAGAGAGAGAGATGGAGGGGAGGGAGAGAGAGATGGAGGGGAGGAAGAGAGAGATGGAGAGGAGGGAGGGAGGGAGAGAGAGGGAACTGGATCGGCCAGCAATCTGTAATGCATGGAGAATAGCTGGCTGCAATTTAGGTGCATTCACACAGACTGTTTTTTCAGCAAAGGCATCTGTCTGTACCACCACACTATTCTGGCAGGATTCTGGTCTCTACTGTTGTATTGAACAGCCAGGTACAGCAGGACTCTAGTCTCTACTGTTGTATTGAACAGCCAGGTACAGCAGGACTCTAGTCTCTACTGTTGTATTGAACAGCCAGGTACAGCAGGACTCTAGTCTCTACTGTTGTATTGAACAGCCAGGTACAGCAGGACTCTAGTCTCTACTGTTGTATTGAACAGCCAGGTACAGCAGGACTCTAGTCTCTACTGTTGTATTGAACAGCCAGGTACAGCAGGACTCTAGTCTCTACTGTTGTATTGAACAGCCAGGTACAGCAGGACTCTAGTCTCTACTGTTGTATTGAACAGCCAGGTACAGCAGGACTCTAGTCTCTACTGTTGTATTGAACAGCCAGGTACAGCAGGACTCTAGTCTCTACTGTTGTATTGAACAGCCAGGTACAGCAGGACTCTAGTCTCTACTGTTGTATTGAACAGCCAGGTACAGCAGGACTCTAGTCTCTACTGTTGTATTGAACAGCCAGGTACAGCAGGTCTCTAGTCTCTACTGTTGTATTGAACAGCCAGATACAGCAGGACTCTAGTCTCTACTGTTGTATTGAACAGCCAGATACAGCAGGATTCTAGTCTCTACTGTTGTATTGAACAGCCAGGTACAGCAGGACTCTAGTCTCTACTGTTGTATTGAACAGCCAGGTACAGCAGGACTCTAGTCTCTACTGTTGTATTGAACAGCCAGGTACAGCAGGACTCTAGTCTCTACTGTTGTATTGAACAGCCTGCTACAGCAGGACTCTAGTCTCTACTGTTGTATTGAACAGCCTGGTACAGCAGGACTCTAGTCTCTACTGTTGTATTGAACAGCCAGGTACAGCAGGACTCTAGTCTCTACTGTTGTATTGAACAGCCAGGTACAGCAGGTCTCTAGTCTCTACTGTTGTCCCTACATGTCCCTATAACATCACATGTACCAGATATATCTCTGATGGCTGGCTAGTTTCTATAACATCTACTGCATGTCAGTTTGGACACATGTCACTGTCACACGAAAGACAGGGTGTTTGAGATTCACAGTAGGTTCTAGATGTGATTAATTAAGCCTAGGGTTGTATAAATGACTCACTCCTAATGACAGCAGTGTTGCATGTTCTTTTCAAAATGTGTTTCCACACTCATTTCTTTGCTGAGCCTGTGTGTGTGTGTGTGTGTGTGTGTGTGTGTGTGTGTGTGTGTGTGTGTGTCAGTCTGTAAAATCCCTGGTTTGCCAGCAGCACAGTGTGTGTCTCTCTTCATATCTTGGCCCTCTGTCTCCTCTGATAGGGTTATATTCCCAAATGGCACCCTACTCCCGAAATAGTGCACTACGTTTGACCAGAGCCCTATTGGACCCCGGAACAAAGTAGTATACAATGTAGGGACTAGGGTGTCATTTGGGACTCAGACAGCCTGTATGATTGGCCCACTCTCGCTCTTCTTATCTCTACCACTTCCTGCAGTCTACCGCCTACACTTCCTGGTAGAGATTGCGGCTGCTGACTCTGATAGATTACCCAGCGACTCCTGACCCTCCACCAGAGGTTTTAATTGGCTGATGCATAATGATCTGATTCCCCTGGAGGAGAGGTGTTCTGGGGACAGAGAGGATTGTAGGTAACAGACAACCACCTCCAACGGAGCTGATGTAGGTATGTAGGTACCAGGCTGGTTCCTCCCTGTCTACAGATCCACTCTGGGGACAGAGAGGATTGTAGGTAACAGACAACCACCTCCAACTGAGCTGACGTAGGTACGTAGGTACCAGGCTGGTTCCTCCCTGTCTACAGATCCACTAAAGGGAAAGGTTCATGCAGGCTACGCCCACTCCCCTTTATACCCCAGGCCACGTCCACTCCCCTTTATAGCCCAGGCCACGCCCACTCCCCTTTATACCCCAGGCCACGCCCACTCCCCTTTATACCCCAGGCCACACCCACTCCCCTTTATACCACAGGCCACGCCCACTCCCCCTGGAACACACACACCATCTCTGACACATACACACAGAAACAAACAAACAGGACAAAATCAAGCCGACAGAGAGTCCTATTTGGGTTTACTGAAGTGTGTCCTCTATGGGAGAGGAGACTTAGTTCTCAGGGGAATGATACGATTGACACAGAGGCTACACTGAAGGTGTGTGTGTGTGTGTTTGTCCTCCCAGTGTGATTGTGTGTGTGTGTTTGTCCTCCCAAAGTCAAAGTCAAAGTCACCATTATTAGTCAGTTGTACAACCGAATGCCTTCAACCGAAATGTGTCTTCCGCATTTAACCCAACCCCTCTGAATCAGAGAGGTGCGGGGGCTGCCTTTTTAATCGACATCCACGTCTTGGCGCCCGGGGAACAGTGGGTTAACTGCCTTGTTCAGGGCAGAACGACAGATTTTTACCTTGTCAGCTCGGGGATTTGAACTTGCAGCCCTCCGGTTACAAGTCCAACGCTCTAACCACTAGGCTACCTGCCGCCCCAGTGTGTGTGTGTGTGTGTGTGTGTGTGTGTGTGTGTGTTTGTCCTCCCAGTGTGATTGTGTGTGTGTGTGTGTGTGTTTGTCCTCCCAGTGTGTGTGTGTGTGTGTTTGAGGAGGAACTCCAATTGCTAAGTAACTTTCTCTCTCCATCCAGTATTTACCAGCTGTATCCTTCACATCCTGTCCTCTCTCAGGGAGATAACTCTCTCTCTCTCCATCCAGTATTTACCAGCTGTATCCTTCACATCCTGTCCTCTCTCAGGGAGATAACTCTCTCTCTCCATCCAGTATTTACCAGCTGTATCCTTCACATCATGTCCTCTCTCAGGGAGATAACTCACTCTCTCTCCATCCAGTATTTACCAGCTGTATCCTTCACATCCTGTCCTCTCTCAGGGAGATAACTCTCTCTCTCCATCCAGTATTTACCAGCTGTATCCTTCACATCCTGTCCTCTCTCAGGGAGATAACTCTCTCTCTACATCCAGTATTTACCAGCTGTATACTTCACATCCTGTCCTCTCACACACACACACAGCTCCCTGTACCGGGTTTACACCAACACTGGCACAAACCCACACACACAAACGCACACACAAACGCACACACACACACAAACGCACACACACGGAAGGCGGAGGGCAAGGGGGTTGAGGCAGAAGCAAAGGAACTGAACCAGTGTTGTTTCTAATGGCCAATTAAGGCAGTCATGCAGGTAGGGTCTACATCATTGTTATTAGAGGGGTATATCAGTAGCTGGGAGATAACAGCCTGCTATATGAGGAGAGGAGAGGAGAGGAGGGGAGGAGGGAGGGGAGGAGAGGAGAGGAGAGGAGGAGGAGAGAGGAGAGGAGAGGAGAGGAGGAGAGGAGAGGAGAGAGGAGAGGAGAGGAGAGGAGAGGAGAGGAGAGGAGAGGAGAGGGAGAGAGGGAGGGAGGGAGGGAGAGGGAGGAGGGAGAGGGAGAGGAGAGGAGAGGAGAGGAGAGGAGAGGAGAGAGGAGGGAGAGGAGAGGGAGAGGAGGGAGGGAGAGGGAGGAGAGGAGAGGAGAGGAGGAGAGGAGAGGAGAGGAGAGGAGAGGAGAGGAGAGGAGAGGAGAGAGAGAGGAGAGAGGGAGGAGGAGGAGAGGAGAGGAGAGAGGAGAGAGGAGAGGAGAGGAGAGGAGAGGAGAGGAGGAGAGGAGAGGAGAGGAGAGGAGAGGAGGAGGGAGAGGAGAGGAGGAGGAGGAGAGGAGAGGAGAGGAGAGAGGAGAGGAGAGAGGAGAGGAGGGAGGAGAGGAGAGGAGGGGAGGAGAGGAGAGGGAGAGGAGAGGAGAGGAGAGGAGAGGAGAGAGAGGGAGGAGAGGAGGAGAGGGGGAGGAGAGAGGGGAGGAGGAGGAGAGGAGAGAGAGGGAGGAGGAGAGGAGAGGAGAGAGAGGAGGGGGAGGAGGAGAGGAGAGGAGAGGGAGGAGGGAGAGGAGAGGGAGAGGAGAGGAGGGGAGGAGGGAGAGGAGAGGGAGAGAGAGGGAGGGGAGGAGAGAGGAGAGGAGAGGAGGAAGGGAGAGGAGAGGGAATATGAAGATGAGAGGAGGGGAGGAGAGAGAGGGAGAGGAGGGGAGGAGAGGAGAGGAGGGGAGAGGAGAGGAGAGGAGAGAGGAGGGAGAGGGAGAGGAGAGGGAGAGGAGGAGAGGGAGGGGAGGGAGAGGAGAGGAGAGGAGAGGAGGAGGAGAGAGGAGAGGAGAGGAGAGAGGAGAGGAGGAGAGGAGAGAGGGAGGAGAGAGGAGAGGAGGGAGAGGGAGGAGAGGAGGAGAGGAGAGGAGGAGGAGGAGAGGAGAGGAGAGGAGAGGAGAGGAGAGGAGGAGGAGAGGGAGGAGAGGAGGGGAGGAGAGGAGAGGAGGAGAGGAGAGGAGGAGAGAGGAGAGGAGAGGAGGAGAGGGAGGAAGGGAGAGAGGGAGAGGAGAGGGAATATGAAGATGAGGGGAGGAGAGGAGACGGGAGGGGAGGAGACGGGAGGAGAGGAGGGGAGGAGAGGAGACGAGAGGAGAGGAGAGGAGGAAGGGAGAAGAGAGGAGAGGGAATATGAAGATGAGAGGAGGAGGAGGAGGAGGGAGGAGAGAGGAGGCGGGAGGAGAGAGGAGGGGAGGAGAGGAGGGGAGGGGAGGAGAGAGGAGAGGAGAGAGGAGGAGGGGAGGAGAGGAGGGGGAGGAGAGGAGACGAGAGGAGAGAGAGGAGACGGGAGGAGAGGAGGGGAGGAGAGGAGGGGAGGAGAGGAGACGAGAGGAGAGGAGAGGAGACGGGAGGAGAGGAAGGGAGGAGGGGAGGAGAGGAGACGGGAGGAGAAGAGGGGACTGACTTCACTAACACTGTGACTAGACAATTGGAGATTGTCAATCGTTTTTTTTTTGCTAAACCTTCAATCCTCTCCTCGTGTTCTTTAGAAAAAGGCGACCGAGGAGAGGAAATGTGGAAACACATTCACTTGTACGAAATGAGACATTCCTTGTCATCAGGATAATTAACTTAAGAAGGAATCCCCAAATGCACGTGTACAGCGGGTAAAAATTAAAAAACAAATTGCTAGTTCCGTCAGATATTTAATAGAGAAAATGAGAAGTCACATATCATTTTTAAAACACGGACACGATGATCTACTGACAAAACAACAGCTGGTTCAATAGAGGGTGTGGCTGACATCAAAGCTCTTCCACGAATGTCCACGGTAGGACACATGGCTTTCCTCAGAGCTGACCCACTGACCGACCTCTCCCCGACCCAGTCTGTAAAACCTACATTTCAACCAGACCACCATAGTCGCTGTGCCCAAGAACGCCAAACAAAAACCTGGTCTAAATGACAAATCGCCCCGTAAGCACTCACATCTGTAGCCATCGAATGTTTTGAAAAGGCTGGTCACGGCTCAAATCAACGCCGTCATCCCAGACACCGTGGACCCACTCCAATTCACATGCCAAACCCCCAATAGATCCTCAGATGATTATATCTCTATTGCACTTTACACTTTGCCATTTTCACCTGGACCAATGTGAGAATGCTGGTCATTGACTACAGCTCAGCGTTCAACACCATCGTCCCCTCTCCGAGGACCTTGGGATGAAACCCTTCCCTCTGCGATTGGACACGGGTCGCCACCAGGTGGTGAGGGAACGCAATGACACATCCGCCACGCTGACCCTCAACACAGAGGCCCCTCGGGAGTGTGTGTTTGTCCACCTCCTGAATTCCCGGTTCCCCCACGGCTGGTTGCGTGACACCATCATTAAGTTAGCCAACAATACGACGGTGGTAGGCCTGACCACCGACGACGATGAGACCGCCTACAGGGAGGAGGTCAGAGACCTGGCAACCTCTCGCTCAACGTCGGCAAGACAAAAGCGCTGATCGTCGAGCACGCCCCCCATTCACATCCACAGAGCTGTAGTGACAACGGTCGAGAGCTTCAAGTTCCTCCGTGTCCACATCACTAAGGACCTATCATGGTCCAAACACATCAACCCGGAGACCATGGGTCCCCAGATCCTCTAAAAGTTCTACAGCTGCACCATTGAGAGCATCCTGACCGGTTGCATCACCGCCTGGTATGGCAACTGCTCCGCATCCGGCGGCAAAGCGCTACAGACGGTAGTGTGTACGGCCCAGCACTTCACTGGGGCCGGGCTCCCTCTTCCAGGACCACTATACCAGGCGGTGTCATCCAAGGCACAACCTGTTCTCTCTGCTACGACACGGCAAGTGGAAGCGAAGCGCCAAGTCCGGGGATCAAAAGACTCCAGAACAGCTTCTACCCCCCAAAGCCATAAGACTGAACAGTTAATCACATGGCTAACAGGAATGTCTGCTTTCACTCCTACTGACATGCACATAGTACCTCAATCAATCACCTAACCAACCCTACATGTAGATATTACCTCAATCACCTAACAAAACCTACATGTAGATATTACCTCAATCACCTAACCAAACCTACATGTAGATATTACCTCAATCACCTAACCAAACCTACATGTAGATATTACCTCAATCACCTAACCAAACCTACAGAGACAGAGAGACAGACAGACATCGAGACAGACAGCGAGACAGACAGACAGCGAGACAGACAGACAGACAGCGAGACAGACAGACAGCGAGACAGACAGACAGCGAGACAGACAGACAGCGAGACAGACAGACAGACAGCGAGACAGACAGACAGACAGCGAGACAGACAGACAGACAGCGAGACAGACAGACAGACAGCGAGACAGACAGACAGACAGCGAGACAGACAGACAGCGAGACAGACAGACAGCGAGACAGACAGACAGCGAGACAGAGACAGACAGTGAGACAGAGACAGACAGCGAGACAGAGACAGACAGCGAGACAGACAGCGAGACAGACAGCGAGACCGAGACAGACAGCGAGACAGACAGACAGCGAGACCGAGACAGACAGCGAGACAGACAGACAGCGAGACAGACAGACAGCGAGACAGACAGACAGCGAGACAGAGACAGACAGCGAGACAGACAGCGAGACAGACAGACTGAAACAGACAGACAGCGAAACAGACAGACAGCGAAACAGACAGACAGCGAAACACAGACAGACAGCGAGACAGACAGAGAGACATAGTAGAGAGGGACATCAGAGGACACACACTTGTTCTCTCTTCTCTCTCTCTCCTTGATCCCCTCCCTCTCATCTAGAGGCATGTCCTCCCCTCACCCCAGACTGCCTTCCATGTGGAAGAGAGACAACTGATGCACAGTAGGGGGTCTGTCTGTCTACCGTTCTTTAACAAATCTGTGTGTCACTCCACAAAGCAGCCAAGTATCTACTCCAGCAGCATAAGTATGTGTCCCAAATGGCACCCTATTGACTTTATGGTGCACTACTTCTCACCAGGGCCCATAAACCTCTGGTCAAAAGTAGTGCACTACATAGGGCATATGGAGCCATTAGGGAAGCATCCTATATCTGAACCAAAGCTAGCTAGCTCCCCTCAGGCTGCCAGGACACAGAGGAATACTCAGCATGACCTGTAGCTATCTCTCTCCCCCTCCCAGTCTCTCTCTCTCCCCCTCCCAGTCTCTCTCTCTCTCTCCCTCCCAGTCTCTCTCTCTCTCTCCCCCTCCCAGTCTAACTCTCTCTCTCCCTCCCAGTCTCTCTCTCTCTCCCTCCCAGTCTCTCTCTCTCCCCCTGCAGTCTCTCTCTCTCTCCCCCTCCCAGTCTCTCTCTCTCTCCCCCTCCCAGTCTAACTCTCTCTCCCCCTCCCAGTCTCTCTCTCTCTCCCTCGCAGTCTCTCTCTCTCTCTCCCTCGCAGTCTCTCTCTCTCCCCCTCGCAGTCTCTCTCTCTCTCCCCCTCGCAGTCTCTCTCTCTCCCCTCGCAGTCTCTCTCTCCCCCCTCGCAGTCTCTCTCTCTCCCCTCGCAGTCTATCTCTCTCCCCCTCCCAGTCTCTCTCTCTACCCCTCCCAGTCGCTCTCTCTACCCCTCCCAGTCGCTCTCTCTACCCCTCCCAGTCTCTCTCTCCCTCTCCCAGTCTGGTAGTTAAATAGACCTGGGCCCGTCTCGGCTGGTAGTTAAATAGACCTGGGCCCGTCTCGGCTGGTAGTTACAAGACCAAGGCCCGTCTCGGCTGGTAGTAACTAGACCAGGGCCCGTCTCGGCTGGTAGTTAACTAGACCAGGGTCGGTCTCGGCTGGTAGTTAACTAGACCAGGGCCGTCTCGGCTGGTAGTTAACTAGACCAGGGTCGGTCTCGGCTGGTAGTTAACTAGACCAGGGCCCGTCTCGGCTGGTAGTTAACTAGACCAGGGCCCGTCTCGGCTGGTAGTTAACTAGACCAGGGCCCGTCTCGGCTGGTAGTTAACTAGACCAGGGTCGGTCTCGGCTGGTAGTTAACTAGACCAGCGCCCGTCTCGGCTGGTAGTTAACTAGACCAGGGCCCGTCTCGGCTGGTAGTTAACTAGACCAGGGCCCGTCTCGGCTGGTAGTTAACTAGACCAGGGCCTGTCTCGGCTGGTAGTTAACTAGACCAGGGTCGGTCTCGGCTGGTAGTTAACTAGACCAGGGCCCGTCTCGGCTGGTAGTTAACTAGACCAGGGCCCGTCTCGGCTGGTAGTTAACTAGACCAGGACAGTCAGGGGAGAAATGTGTGTTGTCAACAGCGGCAGTAGATGGATTGATCTGGAGTTTGATATGTGAGATAGTTAAGGGTTGAACACACTGACATTCACAGTCATACAGGCATGGAAAGAGCCACACACACACATAGGCAGTAATTAGACAGAGAGGAAAAGGAATCCGTTGAGATAGAGAGCGAAGGATGAAGAGAGAAAGAGATAGAAGGATGTGAGGATAATGAAGTGAGTGGTGTACCAAGCTAATAACGCAGACCTCTCTCTCTCTCGCTCTCTCTCATTCAGACACAGCTACCCTGGGCCATAATTAGGACAGAACGACTGGGACTTTCATGCCTTTCATTTAGCCAGGACACATTAACAGCTCTCATCTCATCTGTCTTTCTTCTGTGGTCTGTAATGGCTGATGTTAGATGAAGGTAGCAGAGCGCTGTCTGTCTGCCACATTATGCCTCTGTCCCAAATGACACCATCGTCCCTATATAGCGCAGAGCCCCGGTCAAACGTAGCGCACTGCATAGCGAATAGGGTTCCATTTGGGACGTAAACTATAATTGAAAGAAGGCTTTGTGTGGTTATGATGGTTGATCTAAAGACTGTAGGGTCCTTCTACTGTAACATCTGCTGGTCTAAAGACTGACTGGGTCCTTCTACTGTAACATCTGCTGGTCTATAGACTGTAGGTTCCTTCTACTGAAACATCTGCTGGTCTAAAGACTGTAGGTTCCTTCTACTGTAACATCTGCTGGTCTACAGACTGTAGGGTCCTTCTACTATAACATCTGCTGGTCTACAGACTGTAGGTTCCTTCTACTGTAACATCTGCTGGTCTACAGACTGTAGGGTCCTTCTACTGTAACATCTGCTGGTCTACAGACTGTAGGTTCCTTCTACTGTAACATCTGCTGGTCTACAGACTGTAGGTTCCTTCTACTGTAACATCTGCTGGTCTACAGACTGTAGGGTCCTTCTACTGTAACATCTGCTGGTCTACAGACTGTAGGGTCCTTCTACTGTAACATCTGCTGGTCTACAGACTGTAGGTTCCTTCTACTGTAACATCTGCTGGTCTACAGACTGTAGGTTCCTTCTACTGTAACATCTGCTGGTCTACAGACTGTAGGTTCCTTCTACTATAACATCTGCTGGTCTAAAGACTGTGGGGTCCTTCTACTGTAACATCTGCTGGTCTACAGACTGTAGGTTCCTTCTACTATAACATCTGCTGGTCTAAAGACTGTAGGTTCCTTCTACTGTAACATCTGCTGGTCTACAGACTGTAGGTTCCTTCTACTATAACATCTGCTGGTCTATAGACTGTAGGTTCCTTCTACTGTAACATCTGCTGGTCTATAGACTGTAGGGTCCTTCTACTGTAACATCTGCTGGTCTACAGACTGTAGATTCCTTCTACTATAACATCTGCTGGTCTAAAGACTGTAGATTCCTTCTACTATAACATCTGCTGGTCAAAAGACTGTAGGTTCCTTCTACTATAACATCTGCTGGTCAAAAGACTGTAGGGTCCTTCTACTGTAACATCTGCTGGTCTACAGACTGTAGGTTCCTTCTACTGAAACATCTGCTGGTCTACAGACTGTAGGTTCCTTCTACTGAAACATCTGCTGGTCTTGGTCTGCAATAAGTGGTCTGAACACAATTAGGCATACTCCTATTATCCTCTCTCACGGCATTAAAGGTAGGCGTGTGTACTGTAGTCATTCTCAGTGGGGCAGTAGTGCCCTCTAAAGGACCTTCAGGGACCACCATCAGATTAAACCCACAGTCACTGGATTCTTCATATCATGTCAGGGTAGCTGTTTTACCTGGCTAGCAAGAACCCAATGGCCATGTCTGTGTTAGATGGTAGGGCTGGAAGGCTTCCCCCGAAACCCACCGTTCTGTTTCCATACAGCGGGGAAGTGAAACGCTGACGCTGACTGTAGTTCAATTACATGTCATAGTGGGAATTGTATTTGTGTGTCAGAGGAGGCTGGTGGGAGGAGATATAAGAGGATGGGCTCGTTGTAAAGGCTGGAATGGCATATACAGTATGGGACGTTATCAAACAGATGAAACATACGGGAAACCACATTTTCCATTCCGGGCCATTACAATGAGCCGGTCCTCCTAGAGCTCCTCCCACCAGCCTCCTCTGGTGTGTTTCCTTACTCCTAAAGTAACACTCTCCCTGTAATAACAGTAAAGAATAGGCTTCCCACTCTACTATAGGTAAACACACCTAAAGCACAGAGAGTCTCTCGCTCTCTCTCTGACAGCTGGTCTACCCAGCCTCCCTTCTCCCAGGCTGCCATTCATCCGGGCTTGATGACAACAGCCAGACCTCTAATCATCTATCTCTCCTTCCTGTCATCTCCTCCTTCTTTCCTGCTGCCATTACAGAGGATGGAGGGAACACATGGCTCTTATCAATTCCTCCACACACAGAGGAAGAGAGGAGGGTGGATGAAGAGAAGAGCAGAACAGGGTGGATGAAGAGAGGAAGAGAGGAGGGGGGATGAAGAGAGGAACAGAGCAGGGTGGATGAAGAGAGGAAGAGAGGAGGGTGGATGAAGAGAGGAACAGAGCAGGGTGGACGAAGAGAGGAAGAGAGGAGGGTGGATGAAGAGAGGAACAGAGCAGGGTGGATGAAGAGAGGAAGAGAGGAGGGTGGATGAAGAGAGGAAGAGAACAGGGTGGATGAAGAGAGGAAGAGAACAGGGTGGATGAAGAGAGGAACAGAGCAGGGTGGACGAAGAGAGGAAGAGAGCAGGGTGGATGAAGAGAGGAACAGAGCAGGGTGGATGAAGAGAGGAACAGAGCAGGGTGGATGAAGAGAGGAAGAGAGCAGGGTGGATGAAGAGAGGAAGAGAACAGGGTGGATGAAGAGAGGAAGAGAACAGGGTGGATGAAGAGAGGAAGAGAGCAGGGTGGATGAAGAGAGGAACAGAGCAGGGTGGATGAAGAGAGGAACAGAGCAGGGTGGATGAAGAGAGGAACAGAGCAGGGTGGATGAAGAGAGGAACAGAACAGGGTGGATGAAGAGAGGAACAGAGCAGGGTGGATGAAGAGAGGAAGAGAGCAGGGTGGATGAAGAGAGGAACAGAACAGGGTGGATGAAGAGAGGAACAGAGCAGGGTGGATGGAGAGAGGAACAGAGCAGGGTGGATGGAGAGAGGAACAGAGCAGGGTGGATGAAGAGAGGAAGAGAGCAGGGTGGATGAAGAGAGGAACAGAACAGGGTGGATGAAGAGAGGAACAGAGCAGGGTGGATGGAGAGAGGAACAGAGCAGGGTGGATGGAGAGAGGAACAGAGCAGGGTGGATGAAGAGAGGAACAGAGCAGGGTGGAATAAAGTCATGGAAGCAAATGTATTTTAAATGAGGAAGCCAATTACTTTGTTGATATAAGAACATGCTAGCACAAATCGTAAATAAATTGAGGTGTTCATGTTATGAAGCGAGAGAGAGAGAGAGAGATAGGGGGGGTTAGTGAAACAGAGAGGTGCGAGAGAGAGAGCGAGAGAGAGAGAGCGAGAGCGAGAGCGAGAGGGAGAGCGAGAGGGAGAGCGAGAGATTCAGTGTTGTGATAGTTGATTGCCTCTGGACCAATGCATTAATATCCAATTAATCTGTACCCATGTCAGTATCAGATTACCCAGCAGTCTGTTAAAGACTGTCTCCCCCAGTCACTAATCACCTGCTGGGGGAGACATCAACACAACATACCACCCCCCCCTGATGACATGGGACTGTTAATGACTCTCTCTGTCTCCCCCAGTCACTAACCTCCTGCTGGGGGAGACATCAACACAACATACCACCCACCCTGATGACATGGGACTGTTTAAGTTAAAATTCGAGGACATGCGGCCCTCAAGTTGCCCATCCATGGTATGGACAGTGACGGTTTCAGGGCAGGGTAGTGGGTGGTGGACAGCTAGAACAGTGACTAAGGTTCAGGGCAGGGTAGTGGGTAGTGGACAGCTAGAACAGTGACTAAGGTTCAGGGCAGGGTACTGGGTAGTGTACAGCTAGAACAGTGACTAAGGTTCAGGGCAGGGTACTGGGTAGTGGACAGCTAGAACAGTGACTAAGGTTCAGGGCAGGGTACTGGGTAGTGTACAGCTAGAACAGTGACTAAGGTTCAGGGCAGGGTACTGGGTAGTGGACAGCTAGAACAGTGACTAAGGTTCAGGGCAGGGTAGTGGGTAGTGGACAGCTAGAACAGTGACTAAGGTTCAGGGCAGGGTACTGGGTGGTGGACAGCTAGAACAGTGACTAAGGTTCAGGGCAGGGTAGTGGGTGGTGGACAGCTAGAACAGTGACTAAGGTTCAGGGCAGGGTAGTGGGTGGTGGACAGCTAGAACACTGACTAAGGTTCAGGGCAGGGTACTGGGTAGTGGACAGCTAGAACAGTGACTAAGGTTCAGGGCAGGGTACTGGGTAGTGTACAGCTAGAACAGTGACTAAGGTTCAGGGCAGGGTACTGGGTGGTGGACAGCTAGAACAGTGACTAAGGTTCAGGGCAGGGTACTGGGTGGTGGACAGCTAGAACAGGGACTAAGGTTCAGGGCAGGGTACTGGGTAGTGGACAGCTAGAACAGTGACTAAGGTTCAGGGCAGGGTACTGGGTAGTGGACAGCTAGAACAGTGACTAAGGTTCAGGGCAGGGTAGTGGGTGGTGGACAGCTAGAACACTGACTAAGGTTCAGGGCAGGGTACTGGGTAGTGGACAGCTAGAACAGTGACTAAGGTTCAGGGCAGGGTAGTGGGTGGTGGACAGCTAGAACACTGACTAAGGTTCAGGGCAGGGTACTGGGTAGTGGACAGCTAGAACAGTGACTAAGGTTCAGGGCAGGGTAGTGGGTGGTGGACAGCTAGAACAGTGACTAAGGTTCAGGGCAGGGTAGTGGGTGGTGGACAGCTAGAACAGTGACTAAGGTTCAGGGCAGGGTACTGGGTAGTGGACAGCTAGAACAGTGACTAAGGTTCAGGGCAGGGTACTGGGTGGTGGACAGCTAGAACAGGGACTAAGGTTCAGGGCAGGGTACTGGGTGGTGGACAGCTAGAACACTGACTAAGGTTCAGGGCAGGGTACTGGGTGGTGGACAGCTAGAACAGGGACTAAGGTTCAGGGCAGGGTACTGGGTGGTGGACAGCTAGAACAGTGACTAAGGTTCAGGGCAGGGTACTGGGTAGTGACACGCAACATACCACACACCTATGACTTCATTCGTATGACCTCTGCCTTCCTCTCCATCCATCCTCCCCCTCCTCCTTACTCCCCCACGCCCCCCTTCCTCACCCCTCCTTCCACGTCTCCCCCTCTCCTACCTCCCCGTTCTCCCCACTGCCTCTAATCAACCTCCCATCAGCATCGATGTCCCAACCTGAACCCTCATCAACCTCTCAACACCACTGGCAACGACAGACGAGCAGCATGAACCAACCTCTCCCTTCTCTCCATTAAAGAGATATCCGTCGATGTCCCAACCTGAACACTCATCAACCTCTCAACACCACTGGCAACGACAGACGAGCAGCATGAACCAACCTCTCCCTTCTCTCCATTAAAGAGATATCCGTCGATGTCCCAACCTGAACACTCATCAACCTCTCAACACCACCGGTAACGACAGACGAGCAGCATGAACCAACCTCTCCCTTCTCTCCATTAAAGAGATATCCATCGATGTCCCAACTGTCCATGTACAAGAAGAGCTTTGTATTTGGAGCAGCAATTTAAACAAATTGAAAAAGTGGAACTCAAATTATGGAAGATTGTAAATTCCCCTCACTCTGTCTTGTCTCTGTGTGAGTCTGTGATCAGCCCAGTAGGGTCCATTTAGGGAAGATTGTAAATTCCCCTCACTCTGTCTTGTCTCTGTGTGAGTCTGATCAGCCCAATAGGGTCCATTTGAACAGTACGGAAGGGTCTAATACAGTTGATGGGTATTTTTCTCATAACGGTCCACAATGCAATTCTCAGTCCTCGCCACTATACTTTATGGAAAATAATTAACAGCCAACTAATGATGCCTTAATCTGAAATCTAACTACATGTAATCTAAAATGTAATTCCCAAATGTAATCCCCAAATGTAATCCCAAAAATGTAATTATATCATGACAGGACCATAAACAGTAACTAGTAATGCTGTGTACTAAAAGAAAAGGAGAAAATCGCACATCCTGGTAAAAATAGTTAGAGATTCCTGAGGTGTAGTCACTTTTGAGGACACTGGCTCAAGTACGCAGTACAAACACAAAACAAATATGAAATATTGTATACGATGTATTTCCTATTCAACAAATCTGTATAAATATGAACCACTGTAAACCACTACCATGTCACCTTCCTTATAACTGTAAACCACTACCTCTACCATGTCACCTTCCTTATAACTGTAAACCACTACCTCTACCATGTCACCTTCCTTATAACTGTAAACCTCTACCATGTCACCTTCCTTATAACTGTAAACCTCTACCATGTCACCTTCCTTATAACTGTAAACCACTACCTCTACCATGTCACCTTCCTTATAACTGTAAACCACTACCTCTACCATGTCACCTTCCTTATAACTGTAAACCTCTACCATGTCACCTTCCTTATAACTGTAAACCACTACCATGTCACCTTCCTTATAACTGTAAACCACTACCATGTCACCTTCCTTATAACTGTAAACCACTACCTCTACCATGTCACCTTCCTTATAACTGTAAACCACTACCATGTCACCTTCCTTATAACTGTAAACCACTACCTCTACCATGTCACCTTCCTTATAACTGTAAACCACTACCTCTACCATGTCACCTTCCTTATAACTGTAAACCTCTACCATGTCACCTTCCTTATAACTGTAAACCACTACCATGTCACCTTCCTTATAACTGTAAACCACTACCTCTACCATGTCACCTTCCTTATAACTGTAAACCACTACCATGTCACCTTCCTTATAACTGTAAACCACTACCATGTCACCTTCCTTATAACTGTAAACCACTACCTCTACCATGTCACCTTCCTTATAACTGTAAACCACTACCTCTACCATGTCACCTTCCTTATAACTGTAAACCACTACCTCTACCATGTCACCTTCCTTATAACTGTAAACCACTACCTCTACCATGTCACCTTCCTTATAACTGTAAACCACTACCTCTACCATGTCACCTTCCTTATAACTGTAAACCACTACCTCTACCATGTCACCTTCCTTATAACTGTAAACCACTACCATGTCACCTTCCTTATAACTGTAAACCACTACCTCTACCATGTCACCTTCCTTATAACTGTAAACCACTATCTCTACCATGTCACCTTCCTTATAACTGTAAACCACTACCATGTCACCTTCCTTATAACTGTAAACCACTACCTCTACCATGTCACCTTCCTTATAACCCCCCAGGGTCTAGATGTATCCCCTATACACTGTCCTGCCCCCAGAGCCAAGCATCAGTTTATGGAAATAAGTTGAACTATATTTTCCAGTAAGCCAGTGGAGAGAGAGAGATCTAGGAGTCTCTGTCTCTTCATTGGTTGTCCTATAAAAGCCTGCATTGATCTGGAGCTGCTACTGACAGGTAGTCGGGTCGTTTAAATGTTTTTTGTTTCTTACTTAACACTTAGTTGTGTTAAAACGGTGTTGTTGGTTAAGGGGCTTGTAAAGTCAGCATTTCACTGTAAGGTCTACACCTGTTGTATTCGGGCGCATGTGACAAATACCATTTGATTTGATACGTGACTTCAGTCCGCCAGCCGCTTCCCGAGACAAACATCTCAGACACTATTGTTAGCTAGCAGGTCGTTAGCAGCTGTCTGACTCCGGAGGAACAATGTGATCTGTGAAGACGTCTTCTAATTGGATGCTGTTTATTAAGGAGCAGAGGAAAGGGCAGTGTCTATTCTCCTTCCTTTACACAGCCGTGGTGATACAGCCCTCTCTCTCTCTCTCTCTCTCTCTCTCTCTCTCTCTCTCTCTCTCTCTCTCTCTCTCTCTCTCTCTCTCTCTCTCTCTCTCTCTCTCTCTCTCTCTCTCTCTCTCTCTCTCTCTCTCTCTCTCTCTCTCTCTCTCTCTCTCTCTCTGAATGTTTCTGAAAGAGCGACAGAGAGCGCTACAGGTAGAGGATCAGAGACAGACAGAGAGAGGGACATAGAGAGAGAGAGCGAGAGAGAGAGCGAGAGAGAGAGAGAGAGAGAGAGAGCGAGAGAGAGAGCGAGAGAGAGAGCGAGAGAGAGCGAGAGAGAGAGAGAGATCTAGATCATTAAGTCCAGAAAGGTTTTAGAGGGATGAGTGAGGGGGGTAAATGTTAAAGCCATGGTTTGATAAAGATGTTCTGGTCCTGAGAGACTTGTCCCTCTTCCCTCTCAGTCAGCAGGACCCTCCACCAATAGGCTGCATCTCCTCCCCTCCACCAATAGGCTGCATCTCCTCCTTTCCACCAATAGGCTGCATCTCCTCCCCTCCACCAATAGGCTGCATCTGCTCCCCTCCACCAATAGGCTGCATCTGCTCCCCTCCACCAATAGGCTGCATCTGCTCCCCTCCACCAATAGGCTGCATCTCCTCCCCTCCACCAATAGGGTGCATCTCCTCCCCTCCACCAATAGGGTGCATGCGTCTGTCTGCTGAAGTGCTCATTTGTCTTCACAGATCTAATTAACATGATAACATCCATTACCCAGTGTGCTCTGCTTTACAAAGACAACCCTACAAGCTTGAAGTGTGTCTCAAATGACACACTATTCCCTATATAGTGCACTGCTTTTAACCGGGGACCCATATGGCGCTGTTTAAAGTAGTGCACTAACTATGGAATTAGGTGCCATTTGGGACGCGGCTAGCAGCACTAAACAGCCTTGTAATACTACTGACGGGTTTACTACTCAGTAATGAAGAAACACCAGAGATGGAGGGAGAGAGGAGAAGGAGGAGACAAGGACGAGGAGGAAGAGGAGGAGGAAGAGGGAAGAGGAGGAGGAAGATTAGGTCAATGGAAAGCCAGGTGTAGAAAATAACAATTCCACAGTTAGTCTTTCTGAAGTCCTTCCATGTCCTGCTATAGTCTTTCTGAAGTCCTTCCATGTCCTGCTATAGTCTTTCTGAAGTCCTTCCATGTCCTGCTATAGTCTTTCTGAAGTCCTTCCATGTCCTGCTATAGTCTTTCTGAAGTCCTTCCATGTCCTGCTATAGTCTTTCTGAAGTCCTTCCATGTCCTGCTATAGTCTTTCTGAAGTCCTTCCATGTCCTGCTATAGTCTTTCTGAAGTCCTTCCATGTCCTGCTATAGTCTTTCTGAAGTCCTTCCATGTCCTGCTATAGTCTTTCTGAAGTCCTTCCATGTCCTGCTATAGTCTTTCTGAAGTCCTTCCATGTCCTGCTATAGTCTTTCTGAAGTCCTTACATGTCCTGCTATAGTCTTTCTGAAGTCCTTCCATGTCCTGCTATAGTCTTTCTGAAGTCCTTCCATGTCCTGCTATAGTCTTTCTGAAGTCCTTCCATGTCCTGCTATAGTCTTTCTGAAGTCCTTCCATGTCCTGCTATAGTCTTTCTGAAGTCCTTCCATGTCCTGCTAGTCTTTCTGAAGTCCTTCCATGTCCTGCTATAGTCTTTCTGAAGTCCTTCCATGTCCTGCTATAGTCTTTCTGAAGTCCTTCCATGTCCTGCTATAGTCTTTCTGAAGTCCTTCCATGTCCTGCTATAGTCTTTCTGAAGTCCTTCCATGTCCTGCTATAGTCTTTCTGAAGTCCTTCCATGTCCTGCTATAGTCTTTCTGAAGTCCTTCCATGTCCTGCTATAGTCTTTCTGAAGTCCTTCCATGTCCTGCTATAGTCTTTCTGAAGTCCTTCCATGTCCTGCTATAGTCTTTCTGAAGTCCTTCCATGTCCTGCTATAGTCTTTCTGAAGTCCTTCCATGTCCTGCTATAGTCTTTCTGAAGTCCTTCCATGTCCTGCTATAGTCTTTCTGAAGTCCTTCCATGTCCTGCTATAGTCTTTCTGAAGTCCTTCCATGTCCTGCTATAGTCTTTCTGAAGTCCTTCCATGTCCTGCTATAGTCTTTCTGAAGTCCTTCCATGTCCTGCTATAGTCTTTCTGAAGTCCTTCCATGTCCTGCTATAGTCTTTCTGAAGTCCTTCCATGTCCTGCTATAGTCTTTCTGAAGTCCTTCCATGTCCTGCTATAGTCTTTCTGAAGTCCTTCCATGTCCTGCTATAGTCTTTCTGAAGTCCTTACATGTCCTGCTATAGTCTTTCTGAAGTCCTTCCATGTCCTGCTATAGTCTTTCTGAAGTCCTTCCATGTCCTGCTATAGTCTTTCTGAAGTCCTTCCATGTCCTGCTATAGTCTTTCTGAAGTCCTTCCATGTCCTGCTATAGTCTTTCTGAAGTCCTTCCATGTCCTGCTATAGTCTTTCTGAAGTCCTTCCATGTCCTGCTATAGTCTTTCTGAAGTCCTTACATGTCCTTACACAGCCCTGTAATGTCCTCATTCTACTGTCCTCACAGCCCTGTACTGTCCTCACAGCCCTGTACTGTCCTCATTCTACTGTCCTCACAGCCCTGTACTGTCCTTATTCTACTGTCCTCACAGCCCTGTACTGTCCTCATTCTACTGTCCTCACAGCCCTGTACTGTCCTCACAGCCCTGTACTGTCCTCATTCTACTGTCCTCACAGCCCTGTACTGTCCTCACAGCCCTGTACTGTCCTCATTCTACTGTCCTCACAGCCCTGTACTGTCCTCATTCTGCTGTCCTCACAGCCCTGTACTGTCCTCATTCTACTGTCCTCACAGCCCTGTACTGTCCTTATTCTACTGTCCTCACAGCCCTGTACTGTCCTCATTCTACTGTCCTCACAGCCCTGTACTGTCCTCACAGCCCTGTACTGTCCTCATTCTACTGTCCTCACAGCCCTGTACTGTCCTCATTCTGCTGTCCTCACAGCCCTGTACTGTCCTCATTCTACTGTCCTCACAGCCCTGTACTGTCCTCATTCTACTGTCCTCACAGCCCTGTACTGTCCTCATTCTACTGTCCTCACAGCCCTGTACTGTCCTCATTCTGCTGTCCTCACAGTCCTGTACTGTCCTCATTCTACTGTCCTCACAGTCCTGTACTGTCCTCAATCTACTGTCCTCACAGTCCTGTACTGTCCTCATTCTACTGTCCTCACAGCCCTGTACTGTCCTCATTCTACTGTACTCACAGTCCTGTACTGTCCTCATTCTACTGTCCTCACAGTCCTGTACTGTCCTCATTGTAAAACCCCGTTAGAAGGAGCTATGTGGAAGTAGCAGATGAATCAGGGATAAACAGAGAATCTTTCTTTAAGGAGAGAAAAGATCCCAAGGACTCAATGTTTCTGGCCCTGGCTGCACGGTCCCGTAGAAGAGAATTTGCTATTTCAACGAGCAGAGAGGATTTCACCTTGGGCCGAAAGGCAGCAAATAGAATCACGACAATGTAAACATGACCGTGCTACAAACCTCGGCCTGAACGTAGAAACACAGCTGTACAATATTCTGCTCACACAACTCCTTGGACTTGCACAACTAGTGACCTAACATGACAAAGCAAGCAAGGACTCTGTACCATGCATACAGCAAACAGATTGGAGCCAAGGTAAGAGGCTACTGGAAGGTATTTTCAGAAACAACCTTGTCAAACACTGGAGAAGACAAGACTGTTATCAAACTGTCTCCATCCACCTAATCCTGAGCCTTACGTACGTTTCAAAGACTGACTTACAATACGGTCTCCACATTTCATCGTACAACACGTCTGTCTATGACCCATACTCTCATCCCCTGCTTCATGTCTGTCTCTGACCTTCAACACGCTCTACTCTCATCCCCTGCTTCATGTCTGTCTCTGACCTTCAACAGGCTCTACTCTCATCCCCTGCTTCATGTCTGTCTCTGACCTTCAACACACTCTACTCTCATCCCCTGCTTTATGTTGTCTCTGACCTTCAACAAACTCTACTCTCATCCCCTGCTTCATGTTGACTCTGACCTTCAACACGCTCTACTCTCATCCCCTGCTTCATGTCTGTCTCTGACCTTCAACACGCTCTACTCTCATCCCCTGCTTCATGTTGTCTCTGACCTTCAACACGCTCTACTCTCATCCCCTGCTTCATGTTGTTTCTGACCTTCAACACGCTCTACTCTCATCCCCTGCTTCATGTTGTCTCTGACCTTCAACACGCTCTACTCTCATCCCCTGCTTCATGTTGTCTCTGACCTTCAACACGCTCTACTCTCATCCCCTGCTTCATGTTGTCTCTGACCTTCAACACGCTCTACTCTCATCCCCTGCTTCATGTTGTCTCTGACCTTCAACACGCTCTACTCTCATCCCCTGCTTCATGTTGTCTCTGACCTTCAACACGCTCTACTCTCATCCCCTGCTTCATGTTGACTCTGACCTTCAACACGCTCTACTCTCATCCCCTGCTTCATGTCTGTCTCTGAACTTCAACACGCTCTACTCTCATCCCCTGCTTCATGTTGACTCTGACCTTCAACACGCTCTACTCTCATCCCCTGCTTCATGTTGACTCTGACCTTCAACATACTCTACTCTCATCCCCTGATTCAGCCTCTGTCTCAGCCCAGACTGTGAAAGATAACAGAGGAAAGGCAGAATGGGAGGTTTAGTTGTGTCAGTCCCAGGCGTGGCTGTCTCTATCTGTCTCTGTCTCTCTAGCAGGGTGGGGTGGGGGTGTCTCATCTTCAGTCTCAATCCAGAGAGGCAGAATGGAAGATTGAAGAGTTGTCTCTCCCAGGCGTGGCTGTCTCTATCTGTCTCTGTCTCTCTAGCAGGGCTTATATTAGGATGCAGTCACAGTGACCAGACCATGGGGGTAATAACACAGTGACCAAACCATGGGGGTAATACCACAGCGACCAGACCATGGGGGTAATACCACAGCGACCAGACCATGGGGGTAATAACACAGCGACCAGACCATGGGGGTAATAACACAGCGACCAGACCATGGGGGTAATAACACAGCGACCAGACCATGGGGTAATAACACAGCGACCAGACCATGGGGGTAATACCACAGCGACCAGACCATGGGGGTAATAACACAGTGACCAGACCATGGGGGTAATAACACAGTGACCAGACCATGGGGGTAATAACACAGGACCCAGACCATGGGGGTAATAACACAGCGACCAGACCATGGGGTAATAACACAGTGACCAGACCATGGGGGTAATAACACAGCGACCAGACCATGGGGGTAATAACACAGCGACCAGACCATGGGGTAATAACACAGCGACCAGACCATGGGGTAATAACACAGCGACCAGACCATGGGGTAATAACACAGCGACCAGACCATGGGGTAATAACACAGCGACCAGACCATGGGGGTAATAACACAGCGACCAGACCATGGGGGTAATAACACAGCGACCAGACCATGGGGGTAATAACACAGCGACCAGACCATGGGGTAATAACACAGCGACCAGACCATGGGGGTAATAACACAGCGACCAGACCATGGGGGTAATAACACAGCGACCAGACCATGGGGGTAATAACACAGCGACCAGACCATGGGGGTAATAACACAGCGACCAGACCATGGGGTAATAACACAGCGACCAGACCATGGGGTAATAACACAGCGACCAGACCATGGGGTAATAACACAGCGACCAGACCATGGGGGTAATAACACAGCGCCCAGACCATGGGGGTAATACCACAGCGACCAGACCATGGGGGTAATAACACAGCGACCAGACCATGGGGGTAATAACACAGCGACCAGACCATGGGGGTAATAACACAGCGACCAGACCATGGGGTAATAACACAGCGACCAGACCATGGGGGTAATAACACAGCGACCAGACCATGGGGTAATAACACAGCGACCAGACCATGGGGGTAATAACACAGCGACCAGACCATGGGGTAATAACACAGCGACCAGACCATGGGGGTAATAACACAGCGACCAGACCATGGGGGTAATAACACAGCGACCAGACCATGGGGGTAATAACACAGCGCCCAGACCGTGGGGGTAATAACACAGTGACCAGACCGTGGGGGTAATAACACAGTGACCAGACCATGGGGTAATAACACAGTGACCAGACCATGGGGTAATAACACAGTGACCAGACCATGGGGTAATAACACAGTGACCAGACCATGGGGTAATAACACAGTGACCAGACCATGGGGTAATAACACAGTGACCAGACCATGGGGGTAATAACACAGCGACCAGACCATGGGGGTAATACCACAGCGACCAGACCATGGGGGTAATAACACAGCGACCAGACCATGGGGGTAATAACACAGCGACCAGACCATGGGGGTAATAACACAGCGACCAGACCATGGGGTAATAACACAGCGACCAGACCATGGGGGTAATAACACAGCGACCAGACCATGGGGGTAATAACACAGCGACCAGACCATGGGGGTAATAACAGAAGCATCAGAGGGCCACTCGATCCCTCAGCCGATCTAAAGGCTAACTGGGGAATAGAGCTACAATATCTGCTGCTACACACCTCCCACACACACACACACACACACACACACACACACACACACACCTCCCAGACACACACACACACACACCTCCCAGACACACACACACACACACCTCCCAGACACACACCTCCCAGACACACACACACACACACCTCCCAGACACACACACACACACCTCCCAGACACACACACACCTCCCAGACACACACACACACACCTCCCAGACACACACACACACACACCTCCCAGACACACACACACACACCTCCCAGACACACACACACACACCTCCCAGACACACACACACCTCCCAGACACACACACACCTCCCAGACACACACACACCTCCCAGACACACACACACACACACACACACACACACACACACACACACACCTCCCAGACACACACACACACACACCTCCCAGACACACACACACACACACCTCCCAGACACACACACACACACACACACACCTCCCAGACACACACACACACCTCCCAGACACACACACACACCTCCCAGACACACACACACACACACACACCTCCCAGACACACACACACACACCTCCCAGACACACACACACACACACACCTCCCAGACACACACACACACACTCCCAGACACACACACACACCTACCAGACACACACACACACCTCCCAGACACACACACACACCTCCCAGACACACACACACACACCTCCCAGACACACACACACACCTCCCAGACACACACACACACACCTCCCAGACACACACACACACCTCCCAGACACACACACACACACACCTCCCAGACACACACACACACACCTCCCAGACACACACACACACCTACCAGACACACACACACACCTACCAGACACACACACACACACCTACCAGACACACACACACACACCTCCCAGACACACACACACACCTCCCAGACACACACACACACACACCTCCCAGACACACACACACACACACCTCCCAGACACACACACACACCTCCCAGACACACACACACACCTCCCAGACACACACACACCTCCCAGACACACACACACCTCCCAGACACACACACACCTCCCAGACACACACACACCTCCCAGACACACACACACACACCCCAGACACACACACACACCTCCCAGACACACACACACCTCCCAGACACACACACACACCTCCCAGACACACACACACAGGAAATCTCTCTTAGCAATACCTGCATCTAATAAACATTTCCATTCCCGATTAGCCCGCCTGCCCGCAGCCCCCCAGGTGAAATTAAATGTCATGGTTTAAGTAAGAGATCTAATGTGCCGATTAGCTGGCGGCCCGGCCTCAGCGAGCCACTAAAACCTCTTCCTGGCCCGTTATCTCAACCCCCTGGACCCGATGGAGAGGGCAGACAGCTGGGGTACAGGGGGAAGGGGACGAGGCCACTTAAATTAATATTCAATTACCATTCATTCCAGATGAACTAGGTTATACACAAGCCTGGACGTTCACAGTGACGGTACATGGATGTTGTTGCTTCCAATCTTTTTAACAGTGTAGTTGTGAACGAGAGGCAAACCTATATTTTCCTCGCTGGGGTTGTGTGTGTTTTAGGTGCAGCACTAGTGAAACGCTGTCGTCTGTCCACTCCTGACTCAGAAGAGATCGGATAAGGACTTGTCCAGTCCTGACCCAGAATAGATCAGGTGTTGTCTCAGTGTGTCCAGTCCTGACCCAGAATAGATCAGGTGTTGTCTCAGTGTGTCCAGTCCTGACCCAGAATAGATCAGGTGTTGTCTCAGTGTGTCCAGTCCTGACCCAGAATATATCAGGTGTTGTCTCAGTGTGTCCAGTCCTGACCCAGAATAGATCAGGCCTTGTCTCAGTGTGTCCAGTCCTGACCCAGAATAGATCAGGTGTTGTCTCGGTGTGTCCAGTCCTGACCCAGAATATATCAGGCCTTGTCTCAGTGTGTCCAGTCCTGACCCAGAATAGATCAGGTGTTGTCTCAGTGTGTCTAGTCCTGACCCAGAATAGATCAGGTGTTGTCTCAGTGTGTCCAGTCCTGACCCAGAATAGATCAGGCGTTGTCTCAGTGTGTCCAGTCCTGACCCAGAATAGATCAGGCCTTGTCTCAGTGTGTCCAGTCCTGACCCAGAATAGATCAGGCCTTGTCTCAGTGTGTCCAGTCCTGACCCAGAATAGATCAGGCCTTGTCTCAGTGTGTCCAGTCCTGACCCAGAATAGATCAGGCCTTGTCTCAGTGTGTCCAGTCCTGACCCAGAATAGATCAGGCCTTGTCTCAGTGTGTCCAGTCCTGACCCAGAATAGATCAGGTGTTGTCTCTCAGTCAGGGTTCTTTTCAATACATTCCCAGCTACAACATTAAATTGTCTCCTCTCTCTCTCACACACACACACACACACCCCTGGCCTTCTCTAAGCGCTCTGCCTTTATCTATTGACAGTCATTATTTCTAAGTGTTTCTCCAGAGTCTGTCAGTCTGTAGAGGATCACAGAGCTAGAGGCACATCTTCTGAGGGGCTGACAGACGACATGTCAGCGTTCTCTAAGGGCTCTCTCTCTCTCTCTCTCTCTCTCTCTCTCTCTCTCTCTCTCTCTCTCTCTCTCTCTCTCTCTCTCTCCCTCTCTCCCTCTCTCCCTCTCTCCCTCTCTCCCTCCCTCCCTCTCAGTTTGTTGTCTTGTTACTTTGTTTAGCATCTTTTTCATCTCTCATCTCTCCGTTTCTCAGAAGACTACTGCTACACTTAACCGGTTAAATCTCACACACACACACACACGCGCTACACTTAACAGTCTCTCCTTCCTTTCATAGGCTGTCAGATCTCTCTGGGACAGAAACAACGTCTGATCATCAGGCGTGAAAAGGACAGCCAGAAGTCCACACACACTAACTGGAATAACACAGAGCTGCTATCCCTTAAAGAGGCTCACCAGTACATGTAGTGGATGAAGAAGAAGAAGAAGACAGAAGGAAATGTGTCATGTTGATAATATGAAAGATCAACACTGCCTCCAAACTGGAGTTATTACAGCCACACTGTCTACAGTACACACCACCACCACCCCTCCAAACCATCCACCTACCCCTCCATTCATACCACCACCACCCCTCCAAACCATCCACCTACCCCTCCATTCACCACCACCACCTCCAAACCATCCACCTACCCCTCCATTCACACCACCACCACCACCCCTCCAAACCATCCACCTACCCCTCCATTCATACCACCACCACCCCTCCAAACCATCCACCTACCCCTCCATTCACACCACCACCACCCCTCCAAACCATCCACCTACCCCTCCATTCACACCACCACCACCCCTCCAAACCATCCACCTACCCCTCCATTCACACCACCACCACCCCTCCAAACCATCCACCTACCCCTCCATTCATACCACCACCACCCCTCCAAACCATCCACCTACCCCTCCATTCACACCACCACCACCCCTCCAAACCATCCACCTACCCCTCCATTCACACCACACCATGGAGGGGTAGGTGGATGGTTTGGAGGTGGTGGTGTGTGAATGGAGGGTAGGTGGATGGTTTGGAGGTGGTGGTGGTATGAATGGAGGGTAGGTGGATGGTTTGGAGGTGGTGGTGGTATGAATGGAGTGGTATGAATGGAGTGGATGGTTTGGAGGTGTGGTGGTGGAGGTGGTGGTATGAATGGAGGGTAGGTGGATGGTTTGAGGGTGGTGGTATGAATGGAGGGTAGGTGGATGGTTTGGAGGGTGGTGGTATGAATGGAGGGGTAGGTGGATGGTTTGGAGGGTGGTGGTGGTATGAATGGAGGGGTAGGTGGATGGTTTGGAGGGGTGGTGGTGGTATGAATGGAGGGGTAGGTGGATGGTTTGGAGGGGTGGTGGTATGAATGGAGGGGTAGGTGGATGGTTTGGAGGGTGGTGGTGGTATGAATGGAGGGGTAGGTGGATGGTTTGGAGGTGGTGGTGGTGGTATGAATGGAGGGTAGGTGGATGGTTTGGAGGTGGTGGTGGTATGAATGGAGGGGTAGGTGGATGGTTTGGAGGGGTGGTGGTGGTATGAATGGAGGGTAGGTGGATGGTTTGGAGGGTGGTGGTGGTATGAATGGAGGGTAGGTGGATGGTTTGGAGGGGTGGTGGTGGTGTGAATGGAGGGGTAGGTGGATGGTTTGGAGGGTGGTGGTGGTGTGAATGGAGGGTAGGTGGATGGTTTGGAGGGGTGGTGGTGGTATGAATGGAGGGGTAGGTGGATGGTTTGGAGGGTGGTGGTGGTATGAATGGAGGGGTAGGTGGATGGTTTGGAGGGGTGGTGGTGTGAATGGAGGGGTAGGTGGATGGTTTGGAGGGGTGGTGGTGGTATGAATGGAGGGGTAGGTGGATGGTTTGGAGGGGTGGTGGTGGTATGAATGGAGGGGTAGGTGGATGGTTTGGAGGGGTGGTGGTGGTATGAATGGAGGGTAGGTGGATGGTTTGGAGGGGTGGTGGTGGTATGAATGGAGGGGTAGGTGGATGGTTTGGAGGGGTGGTGGTGGTATGAATGGAGGGGTAGGTGGATGGTTTGGAGGGGTGGTGGTATGAATGGAGGGGTAGACCAGTACATGTCTCTCTCTGTCTCAGAGAGAGACAGAGAGGTCTAGATCATTAAGTCCAGAAAGGTTTTAGAGGGATGAGTGAGGGGGGTAAATGTTAAAGCCATGGTTTGATAAAGATGTTCTGGTCCTGAGAGAATTGTCCCTCCTCCCTCTCAGTCAGCAGGACTAAAGATCCTGGACTAAACTCACAGTAAAGAAACCCAGGATATGACATTACTGTGATAAGAGCACACGGAGGAGTCAAACTGAGGAGCCAAAGAACACTGTTGTCTAACTGCCACAGTCTCGTGTTACCAGGGAAACACACAGACCAGCACTCTCTACTTGCCTGACCTGAGTAACACATCATTACCTCAGGAAGCAGGAGACATGGAACAAGACAGACGAGTGGAAATGAACGGATAGAGATATTGAAGATGACCTGTGCCTGCTGTCACCCAAAGTCCCTGGCCTACAGCAGAGCCTGGACCTGCTAGAGCAGTACCTGGCCCACAACAGAGCCTGGACCTGCTAGAGCAGTACCTGGCCCACAGCAGAGATTGGATCTGCTAGAGCAGTACCTGGCCTACAGCAGAGCCTGGACCTGCTAGAGCAGTACCTGGCCTACAGCAGAGCCTGGACCTGCTAGAGCAGTACCTGGCCCACAGCAGAGCCTGGACCTGCTAGAGCAGTACCTGGCCCACAGCAGAGCCTGGACCTGCTAGAGCAGTACCTGGCCTACAGCAGAGCCTGGACCTGCTAGAGCAGTACCTGGCCTACAGCAGAGCCTGGACCTGCTAGAGCAGTACCTGGCCTACAGCAGAGCCTGGACCTGCTAGAGCAGTACCTGGGCCCTGGCAGTTAACCCCAACAAGACTAAAATAATGATTTTTCAGAGAAGATCCAGATCTCAGGGAATTAGACCAAAGTTCTCAATTGGTACAAAATATATAGAGTACTGCACACACTACAACTACTGAGGTTTAAAAATAAGCTCAACTGGACACCTTAATGAGGCAGTGAATGAACTGAGAGAGAAAGCACGCAGGGCATTCTACGCAATTCAAAAACAAATTCAAATTGAAATACCTAAAACTTATTGAATGTGTCATTGAACCAAGATGAGGGACAGTGTCTGACAGACCAACCAACATGTCCTCTACTGTATGCTTATTGTTCAACATGGGGTTATTCTGACCCCTGGTTATTGTTGTCCCGGTGACAATGATGATTATTCTAATGATGGTAATACTGTAAATCTCCAAAGTAAGATTTGGCAATATGTACATTGTTACATCATGACAATAAAGCAATGTGAATTGAGAGAGAGAGACACAGAGACAGAGACAGAGACAGAGAGAGAAAGAGAGAGAGAGAGAGAGAGAGAGAGAGAGAGAGAGAGAGAGAGAGAGAGAGAGACATTGTTTCTTTAAAGCAGCCATTGATTTCAAAATCCAACATGATTTCGAGGGACAAATGATTTCCCGGTGAGGCGAGGTGCTACATTTTGTGTTCTGATATTGTTTGTGTCACCGTGAGATTAATTTAGTATATTATCTTAATCAAACAGAGCCCAATTTAATTCACACCACAAAGTTAATTGCAGTGTTCTCCCTAGCTGCTGAATTAATGTTTATTAATCACCTCCTTAATTAATTTGCTCATCATGCCTTTGGCAAAGAAGCTTATGTTCATAAACACAAGATGGCTTCATTTTCTCTTTTTTTAAATTGAATGATGATAAAGTGTTTTAAAAAAACGTCACGTGGGGATTTAACTCATACTGGTGACAGAATGTACCTGTTGACATCGTCACGAAGAATGGGCCAATGGCACGTTCTAGAATCTGTTCAAAACAATCACTGAGGGACTCATTTACCCCAACATAGTATATCACTCACCGTAGATATTGACTAACATATGTTTGTCTTGTGTTGACATCAACATCTAGCTAGCTGTGTTAATATTATCTAGCTAGGTTAACAGTCATATACAATATGGATATAGACCTAGCTGTGTTAACAGTCAAATACAATATGGATATAGACCTAGCTGTGTTAACAGTCATATACAATATGGATATAGACCTAGCTGTGTTAACAGTCATATACAATATGGATATAGACCTAGCTGTGTTAACAGTCATATACAATATGGATATAGACCTAGCTGTGTTAACAGTCAAATACAATATGGATATAGACCTAGCTGTGTTAACAGTCATATACAATATGGATATAGACCTAGCTGTGTTAACAGTCATATACAATATGGATATAGACCTAGCTGTGTTAACAGTCATATACAATATGGATATAGACCTAGCTGTGTTAACAGTCATATACAATATGGATATAGACCTAGCTGTGTTAACAGTCATATACAATATGGATATAGACCTAGCTGTGTTAACAGTCATATACAATATGGATATAGACCTAGCTGTGTTAACAGTCATATACAATATGGATATAGACCTAGCTGTGTTAACAGTCATATACAATATGGATATAGACCTAGCTGTGTTAACAGTCATATACAATATGGATATAGACCTAGCTGTGTTAACAGTCATATACAATATGGATATAGACCTAGCTGTGTTAACAGTCATATACAATATGGATATAGACCTAGCTGTGTTAACAGTCATATACAATATGGATATAGACCTAGCTGTGTTAATATTATCTAGCTGTGTTAACAGTCATATACAATATGGATATAGACCTAGCTGTGTTAACAGTCATATACAATATGGATATAGACCTAGCTGTGTTAACAGTCATATACATTATGGATATAGACCTAGCTGTGTTAATATTATCTAGCTGTGTTAACAGTCAAATACAATATGGATATAGACCTAGCTGTGTTAACAGTCAAATACAATATGGATATAGACCTAGCTGTGTTAACAGTCAAATACAATATGGATATAGACCTAGCTGTGTTAACAGTCATATACAATATGGATATAGACCTAGCTGTGTTAACAGTCATATACAATATGGATATAGACCTAGCTGTGTTAATATTATCTAGCTGTGTTAACAGTCATATACAATATGGATATAGACCTAGCTGTGTTAACAGTCATATACGATATGGATATAGACCTAGCTGTGTTAATATTATCTAGCTGTGTTAACAGTCATATACAATATGGATATAGACCTAGCTGTGTTAACAGTCATATACATTATGGATATAGACCTAGCTGTGTTAACAGTCAAATACAATATGGATATAGACCTAGCTGTGTTAACAGTCATATACAATATGGATATAGACCTAGCTGTGTTAACAGTCATATACAATATGGATATAGACCTAGCTGTGTTAACAGTCATATACAATATGGATATAGACCTAGCTGTGTTAACAGTCATATACAATATGGATATAGACCTAGCTGTGTTAACAGTCATATACAATATGGATATAGACCTAGCTGTGTTAACAGTCATATACAATATGGATATAGACCTAGCTGTGTTAATGTTAAATATGAATATAAAACATGTCTAGTTGTCTCTTAGTATTCGTCTCCTTTCTCCTCCTGCCTTCCTCGTCTGTCAGCTTTGCTCATTCAGTCCATGCCAGCAATAACATTTGCTAGTTGCTTCCAACTGCGCTTGGTATTTTCACTCCTGGCTGTGCCCTTTGAATCGGTCTTTTAATAAATGTCTGAGTAGCATACAGAGAAACAGATGGTTTTTGTGGAACACTTTGGCTAATTCATGTCACGCTGCAGACACTTTCCTAATAAGCCTGTTTTCTGGCGTGGATACGGGGACAGACAGAGAGAGGGGGGATACTGCTGCAGTGCTGTGGCATGTTTGTTTGTTTTATTTACTTGTGCACGTTTTGTTAATTTGATGTTATTTATGGTGTGTTTTGTAGGAGGGTGTGTGAAGGACTAATTAATGGGGAAATAACAAGGACTTTCTTTGGTTTGGTTTTAATGACGGTAAACAGACTGTCCTCTACTGCCCTGTACTTCCCTCACCCTCCCTCCCTCTCTCCCTCTCTCTCTCTCTCTCCCTCCCTGCCTCCCTCTTTCTCCCTCCCTCTCTCCCTCCCTCCTCCCTCCCTCCTCCATTTGCCAGTGGAAACTCCAGGGGATTATATATTGCCCTGAGAACAAAATGATTACCACTGTTTTAACAGATCACCCATCCATCCACACTCTGAATGCCTATGGTCCGAAACGCATCAAAGCCTATTGATAAATCTCACTGTGAACTCTCTTGGGATGCATCCCAGATGACAACTGATTCCCTATGATGTGCACTACATTTCACCAGAGCCCTATGTAGTGCACTACATTTCACCAGAGCCCTATGTAGTGCACTACATTTCACCAGAGCCCTATGTAGTGCACTACATTTCACCAGAGCCCTATGATGTGCACTACATTTGACAAGGAATAGGGTCCCATTTGGGACACACAGTGTTTCCTCTCCAGCAGTAAGATGATAGCTTATCATTGACCCTCTCATCTGAACAACATCATATTTACTGTATAACAAGGCCAATTACACTAGCTTAGTATACACCCTCACACGTATACAGCGCAATCAGAAAGCATTCAGACCCCTTGGCTTGTCCCACATTTTGGTACGTTACAGCCTTATTCTACAACGGATCAAATGAAACCTATCAATCTACACACAACCACGCATAATGACATCACAACAACGCATAGTGACATCACAACAACGCATAGTGACATCACAACAACGCATAGTGACATCACAACAACGCATAGTGACATCACAACAACGCATAGTGACATCACAACAACGCATAATGACATCACAACAACGCATAATGACATCACAACAACGCATAGTGACATCACAACAACGCATAGTGACATCACAACAACGCATAGTGACATCACAACAACGCATAATGACATCACAACAACACATAATGACATCACAACAACGCATAGTGACATCACAACAACGCATAAAGACATCACAACAACGCATAGTGACATCACAATGCATAATGACATCACAACAACGCATAATGACAAAGAAGAAACTGTTTTTTATACAATTTTTGCAACTGAAATATCACATTTCCATAAGTATTCAAACTCTTTACTCAGTACTTTGTTGAAGCGCCTTTGTCAGCGAGTACAGCCTCGAGTCTTCTTGGGTATGACGCTACAAGCTTGGCACACCTGTATTTGGGGGGTTTCTCACATTCTTCTCTGCAGATCCTCTCAAGCTCTGTCAGGTTGGATGAGGAGCGATGCTGCACAGGAATTTTTTCAGGTCTCTCCAGAGATGTTTGATCGGGTTCAAGTCCAGGATCTGGCTGGGCCTCTCAGGATATTCAGAGACTTGTGCCGAAGCCACTCCTGCGTTGTCTTGGCTGTGTGATTAGGGTCGTTGTCCTGTTGGAAGGTGAACCTTCGCCCCCAGTCTGAGGTCCTGAGCTCTCTTGAGCAGGTTTTCATCAAGGATCTCTCTGTACTTTGCTCTGTTCATCTTTGCCTCCATCCTGACTAGTCTCCCAGTCCCCCACAGCATGATGCTGCTACCACCATGCTTCACTGTAGGGATGGCGCCAGGTTTCATCCAGACGTGACGCTTGGCATTCAGGCCAAAGAGTTCAATCTTGGTTTCATCAGACCAGAGAATCTTGTTTCTCATGGTCAGAGTCTTTTAGGTGCCTTTTGGCAAACTCCAAGCGGGCTGTCATGTGCCTTTTACTGAGGAGTGGCTTCCGTCTGGCCACTCTACCATAAAGGCCTGATTGGTGGAGTGCTGCAGAGATGGGTGTCCTTCTGGAAGGTACTCCCATCTCCACAGAGAAACTGTGGAGCTCTGTCAGATTGACCATCGGGTTCTTGGTCACCTCCCTGACCAAGGCCCTTCTCCCCCGATTGCTCAGTTTGGCCGGGTGGCCAGCTCAGGAAAAGTCTTGGTGGTTCCAAACTTCTTCCATTTAAGAATGATGGAGGCCATTGTATTATTGGGGACCTTCAATTCTGCAGAAATGTATTGGTAACCTTCACGAGATCTGTGCCGACACAATCCTGTCTCGAAGCTCTACGGACAATTCCTTCGACCTCATGGCTTGGTTTTTACTCTGACATGCTGTGAGACGTTATATAGACAGATGTGTGCCTTTCCAAATCGTGTCCAATCAATTGAATTTACCACAGATTGGGATGTCATTATGGGGTATTAGGATGTCATTATGAGGTATTGTGATGTCATTATGGGGTATTGTGATGTCATTATGGGGTATTGTGATGTCATTATGGGGTATTGTGATGAGGAACGTTATTTATATAGCCCATTACAGAATAAGGCTGTAATGTAACAACATGTGGAAAAAGTCACGGGATCTGAGTACTTTCCACTGACGTGGAAGTCACTAAACATTGGTGGAAAGCTCTGTGGAGCACAGTTCGACCTGGCAAAATAATGTCTGGTCAATATCTGGCTTTAGTCATAAGGGATTATGTAGGCAACTCTCGTGATTTTGTATAATATGACTATATAGACATAATCACTGAGAACGGTTGCATAATCAGCAGGCATAATACTGACGAGGGTGAAAAGGTGTAAAGCTACGGTTAATAACTTAGAAAATAATTCAATAATAAGTTAAATAAAATAATAAAATAAAAAGTGATTGAAAACAAGCACTGACCTTTCATTTCTGTTCCAGCAGCAAAGCATCAGGGGAGGCAAGGTAACGGGCAGATGGAGAGGAGGAGGAGGCAAGGTAACGGGCAGACGGAGAGAGAAGGAGGAGGCAAGGTAACGGGCAGATGGAGAGGAGGAGGAGGCAAGGTAACGGGCAGATGGAGAGAGAAGGAGGAGGCAAGGTAACGGGCAGATGGAGAGGAGGAGGAGGAGGCAAGGTAACGGGCAGATGGAGAGGAGGAGGAGGAGGCAAGGTAACGGGCAGATGGAGAGGAGGAGGAGGAGGCAAGGTAACGGGCAGATGGAGAGGAGGAGGAGGAGGCAAGGTAACGGGCAGATGGAGAGAGGAGGAGGAGGCAAGGTAACGGGCAGATGGAGAGAAGGAGGAGGAGGCAAGGTAACGGGCAGATGGAGAGAAGAAGGAGGCAAGGTAACGGGCAGATGGAGAGAGAAGGAGGCAAGGTAACGGGCAGATGGAGAGAGAAGGAGGCAAGGTAACGGGCAGATGGAGAGAGAAGGAGGCAAGGTAACGGGCAGATGGAGAGAGAAGGAGGCAAGGTAACGGGCAGATGGAGAGAGAAGGAGGCAAGGTAACGGGCAGATGGAGAGAGAAGGAGGCAAGGTAACGGGCAGATGGAGAGAGAAGGAGGCAAGGTAACGGGCAGATGGAGAGAAGGAGGAGGCAAGGTAACGGGCAGATGGAGAGAAGGAGGAGGCAAGGTAACGGGCAGATGGAGAGAGAAGGAGGCAAGGTAACGGGCAGATGGAGAGAGAAGGAGGCAAGGTAACGGGCAGATGGAGAGGAGGAGGAGGCAAGGTAACGGGCAGATGGAGAGAGAAGGAGGAGGCAAGGTAACGGGCAGATGGAGAGAAGGAGGAGGCAAGGTAACGGGCAGATGGAGAGAGAAGGAGGCAAGGTAACGGGCAGATGGAGAGAGAAGGAGGCAAGGTAACGGGCAGATGGAGAGAGAAGGAGGCAAGGTAACGGGCAGATGGAGAGAGAAGGAGGCAAGGTAACGGGCAGATGGAGAGAGAAGGAGGCAAGGTAACGGGCAGATGGAGAGAAGGAGGAGGCAAGGTAACGGGCAGATGGAGAGAAGGAGGAGGCAAGGTAACGGGCAGATGGAGAGAAGGAGGAGGCAAGGTAACGGGCAGATGGAGAGAGAAGGAGGCAAGGTAACGGGCAGATGGAGAGAGAAGGAGGCAAGGTAACGGGCAGATGGAGAGAGAAGGAGGCAAGGTAACGGGCAGATGGAGAGAGGAGGAGGCAAGGTAACGGGCAGATGGAGAGAGGAGGAGGCAAGGTAACGGGCAGATGGAGAGAAGGAGGCAAGGTAATGGGCGGAGAGAGAGAGAGAGAGAGAGAGAGAGAGAGAGAGAGAGAGAGAGAGAGAGAGAGAGAGAGTTAGTTTAACCATATGGAAGCATTATGAGCAGCACGTGTGAGTGTGTGTGAGTGTGAGAGAGAGAGAGTGTGAGAGTGTGTGTGTGAGAGAGAGAGTGAGAGAGAAAGAAGAGAAGTGAAGCTCCTTTGCACTAAGTGGTGAGTGAACTAGCCAGTTGGTGCAGATGGAGAGCCAGGTAACAGCCATTAACACTACATTTCAGGTCCTAGATAAAGAAGAGGAGCTCCATTTTCACCTTTCCAAAGAGCAAATACAAGACTAGAAAATGTGGCAACGTGAGAACAAAGACTGTGTTCCTAGCTTCCTCCAAACATCTCTTTCTCTCCAACAGGTTTCCAGCCGATTGGAGCATAATATGTAGAACCACAGCTGCACCCTGTCTCCTCTGCAGTAACTCTGAAAGACTGACTGTAATTAGGCCTGCGTTCTGCTGGGAGAGGATTCAGGTGGAGAGTTCAGACTACAGCCGAACTCGGCTGCCTCCGCAGTACAGAGTTATTAGCTGGTGTTTAATTCACCATCACAAAAGAGATAAACCCGGTGCATAGATCCTGTCATTAACTCTGTTAACCCTGCTCCTATTCAGACGCACCTGAAAGACCCTACATATAATCACTTCTGTCATCTGGCTCCAGCGCTCTCTCGCTCTTCACCCGTCATCTTTTCTCTCTCCCTCATCTCTCTGAGTCTGGTCTCTCTCTCTGGAGAATATAAGATCTGAGTCTGGTCTCTCTCTCTCTCTGGAGAATATAAGATCTGAGTCTGGTCTCTCTCTCTCTCTCTGGAGAATATAAGATCTGAGTCTGGTCTCTCTCTCTCTGGAGAATATAAGATCTGAGTCTGGTCTCTCTCTCTCTCTGGAGAATATAAGATCTGAGTCTGGTCTCTCTCTCTCTGGAGAATATAAGATCTGAGTCTGGTCGCTCTCTCTGGAGAATATAAGATCTGAGTCTGGTCTCTCTCTCTCTGGAGAATATAAGATCTGAGTCTGGTCTCGCTCTCTCTGGAGAATATAAGATCTGAGTCTGGTCTCTCTCTCTCTGGAGAATATAAGATCTGAGTCTGGTCTCTCTCTCTCTGGAGAATATAAGATCTGAGTCTGGTCTCTCTCTCTGGAGAATATAAGATCTAAGTCTGGTCTCTCTCTCTCTGGAGAATATAAGATCTGAGTCTGATCTTTCTCTGGAGAATATAAGATCTGAGTCTGGTCTCTCTCTCTGTGGAGAATATAAGATCCGAGTCTGGTCTCTCTCTGGAGAATATAAGATCTGAGTCTGGTCTCTCTCTCTCTGGAGAATATAAGATCTGAGTCTGGTCTCTCTCTCTGTGGAGAATATAAGATCTGAGTCTGGTCTCTCTCTCTGGAGAATATAAGATCTGAGTCTGGTCTCTCTCTCTGGAGAATATAAGATCTGAGTCTGGTCTCTCTCTCTCTGGAGAATATAAGATCTGAGTCTGGTCTCTCTCTCTCTGGAGAATATAAGATCTGAGTCTGATCTCTCTCTCTGGAGAATATAAGATCGGAGTCTGGTCTCTCCTTCTCTCTCCCCGGACTAAACATTTAACAAGAAACAATCACCACGGCAATTAAATAAACAGTAAGAAGAAAGCCCGATAGGCAAGAGCTCAATGTTATGATTCATTTGAACAGACAAGCCGCCACTCCAAATATCCTCCTCTAAATGATTTTATGAATGTCTTTTTGGATCTCAAATAACAAGGTTCTGATGGAATAGGTAGAAAGGCAATAGAATAGAGTATTGTTCCATTCCGAAGGAGAACGGTAGATTGGGTCAACAGTTTCTACTGTCCACTCTGTTTCTGTATGAGGGAACAATACACCTAGAGAATAAAATACCATTCCAAACGACTGACTGGCAGCAGAAGAGAGAAATGAAGGGTGGAATGAGAGAGAGAGAGAGAGAGAGAGAGAGAGAGAGAGCGAGAGAGCGAGAGAGCGAGACAAGTACAGTAGATGACTGGGGGGCAGGGAGAGAGAGAGAGAGAGAGAGAGAGAGAGAGAGAGAGAGAGAGAGAGAGAGAGAGAGAGAGAGAGAGAGAGAGAGAGAGACAGAGAGCGAGAGAGCGAGAGAGCGAGAGCGTGATGGTGTTGAATCGGTGTCACCCCTAGCTACACTTACAGATCTGATTCAGAATTGTTTGATTCATTTGAACTTGTTTTGATTCAGTGGAAACGAGGCAGAGAATGTAAAGCTCCAATCAGACAAATAAACCACTAACAACCTTTTCCCCAGACTCCCCAGCTTGGCTACTACCCCTGTTTTATGGGGAAATTGGTTTAGAACAGATATGAGATTTAATCTGTAGAGAATAAACTAACATAACCTTTCTGCCGCATGCTACGGCTGTGCGATAGCATCACAGAAAAGGCTCTGGCAAGAAATGGGAAAGCGAAGCGTGACCGGAGTCCCAACGGCCTGAATGCACTCACTGGCCCGGGAACAAGACAGGAGGGAGGGAGAGTTATGGAGAGGGGATGCTGTGGAATTCAGAAATGCTGTAGCTGGTCACGACCCCCCCCAAAAAAAGGAGATTCAGTGTGTATTTTTAGTATTTATTTCATTCAGGGGCGGGTAGACAAACGCTTCGTCCTAAACGGATGTTGTGGGGCATATGATCATAGGCTCCATCTCTACTCTAATCTCCTGTCCTAAACTGTACCCTATTCTCCTGTCCTAAACGGTACCCTATTCCCCTGTCCCAAACGGTACCCTATTTCTCCTCTCCCAAACGGTACCCTCTACTCCTGTCCTAAACGGTACCATCAACTCCTGTCCTAAATGGTACCCTATTCCCCTGTCCTAAACGGTACCCTATTCCCCTGTCCTAAACGGTACCCTATTTCTCCTCTCCCAAACGGTACCCTATTTCTCCTCTCCCAAACGGTACCCTATTTCTCCTGTCCTAAACGGTACCATCAACTCCTGTCCTAAATGGTACCCTATTCTCCTGTCCTAAACGGTACCCTACTCTCCTGTCCTAAACGGTACCCTATTTCTCCTCTCCCAAACGGTACCCTCTACTCCTGTCCTAAACGGTACCATCAACTCCTGTCCTAAATGGTACCCTATTCTCCTGTCCTAAACGGTACCCTATTTTCCTGTCCTAAATGGTACCCTATTCTCCTGTCCTAAACGATACCATCAACTCCTGTCCTAAATGGTACCCTATTCTCATGTCCTAAACGGTACCATCAACTCCTGTCCTAAACGGTACCCTATTTCCCTGTTTTAAAAGGTACCCTATCCTTCTGTCCTAAATGGTACCCTCTATTCCTGTCCTAAATGGTACCCTATTCTCCAGTCCTAAACGGTACCCTCTCCTCCTGTCCTAAATGGTGCCCTATTCCCTAAATAGTGCACTACTGTTGACCAGTGGCAGTATCTGGCCTGGGCCCTGTTTTCCGGCATTTCAACCCTGCATCCTTGCGTACTATTCCACTGATTCCACAGCAGTGACAGCGGATCAGCTCCTATGAGATCCCACCAGTAGCTGCCGATATTGACGGGTCTTGTTCTAATGCTCACGCTGTAACAATGCAAGGATCTCAAGACGTGACACATCGCGCACATGTAAGGCTACACACCATGAAACACTGTATATTGGGAGGCAGAAACTACAGACGGCAGCGGAGTACTAACAGCTAAATAAAACTCAATTGAATGAACAAAAAAATGTATTTTAATGTCAATATAGGCCTATATGTATTTATCTTTTAATGCAGTCATGTCGGTTTTTCATTTGAAGCATCTTATTTCCTTCGCTCGTTTGTATCAATTGCAAAGACAAATGGGTAACTTTTGTATTTGTAGTCCCGTTCTTTCTGAAGTTCTCGGGGGTCACAGCAAGACAGATGTGTTTAGCGGAGAACTTATAAAGTCACTGGGAACGGTACAAAAACATCTAAGGACTTACTGAGCTGTTCTACTGGTCTGATGCAGTCGGTAAATAACCAGCCTTTTTCTAGTGCTACTTTAGTGACCAGGGTTTTTGGGGAAACAGCTCTGAGATTTAACGACGATCCTACGAAGGCTCTAACGATGAACTGAGCCTGAAGATGCCTTTGGGAAAGCGGGGGCCTGGACTGGGTGAGATACTGTTTCAGGTCAGATAACCTGACTACTGGATCAGACTTCCTTTTATCACAGAGTTTCAAACAGCCCACAGTATCACTGGCTTGTTCCTGCCCTCCCTCCCTTCCTTCATCCCTCCCTCCCTTCAACCCTCCCTCCCTCCCTTCATCCTCCCTCCCTTCAACCCTCCATCCCCCATCCATCCCTCCCTCCCTCCCTTCCTTCCTTCATCCCTCCCTCCCTCCTCGCTCGCTCCCTCCCTCCCTCCCTCCATCCATCCTCGCTCCCTCCATCCCTCCCTTCCCCCTCCTCGCTCCCTCCCTCCACCCCCATCCACCCCCTCCCTCCCTCCACCCCCATCCATCCCTCCCTCCTTCCCTTCATCCACCCTCCCTCCCTCCCTCCATCCATCCACCCCCTCCATCCCTCCCTCTCTCCCTCCTTAACTCTTATGAGCTAGACCCAGTACATCAGAGATGACTGGTAAACTCCTACTACCCATCAAAGGTGTTGACGGGTGTGTGTGTGTGTGTGTGTGTGTGTGTGTGTGTGTGTGTGTTTGTGTCTGAGTGTGCGCCACCTTAACACAACCTGATATCCATTACTATTGAACACACCGCCGAAGAGCACAGGGACATCAGAGGTACTACAGAGGTCACTTAGCGTGTATCAGAGCAGGTCTTTCAGCAGGACTCCTGCATATCAAAGGCTTCTCCCTGCTGGCTAGCCGGGATGAGCCGTGTGCTTCAGAAGGATTCAGACTAAAGTAACACTTCTCCTCTGACGTAGCTAAAGAAGCACTGCGGAGCGGGAGGGAGGCAGGGAGGCAGGGAGTGGAATGATCTTACTCCTTTCAACCCCGCGCCATCACTCCCCTAGGAGTCTTCACAGCCCTGAACCCTTCTCCCTCCCTCCCTCCCTCTCTCTGGATCTGATGAGCGGAGGGAGGGAGGAACAAAGGGAAACTCCTCCAATCCCTCTCTCTCTGATCTCTCTAAACCAGAGCCTTCAACATGTTGCCTCAGATTGCCATGTTGCCCCCCCCCATCCCCTCCTTACACAAGAGGGAACGATAGAGAGAGAGAGAGAGAGAGAGAGAGAGAGAGAGAGAGAGAGAGAGAGAGAGAGAGAGAGAGAGAGAGAGAGAGATAGATAGAGAGGTAGATAGAGAGGTAGAGAGAGGGGGGTGTCTGTCCTACATCTGCATGTTGAACCATGTTGTGAAAGAGTGCATTTCATTTTTACTGTAAATCAACTAAATAACATCCTATCAGACAGGAACATTAATCTACTGTAAATCAACTAAATACCATCCTATCAGAGAGGACATTAATCTACTGTAAATCAACTAAATACCATCTTATCAGAGAGGACATTAATCTACTGTAAATCAACTAAATACCATCCTATCAGAGAGGACATTAATCTACTGTAAATCAACTAAATACCATCCTATCAGAGAGAGGAACATTAATCTACTGTAAATCAACTAAATACCATCCTATCAGAGAGGAACATTGATTTACTGTAATAGGTCACAATTACACCTGATTTATCTGCTATAGGACTGAGGAGGAAAGGAGGAGGAGAGGAGAGGAGAGGAAAGAAGGAGGTGAGGAAAGGAGGTGAGGAAAGGAGGTGAGGAAGAGAGGAGTTCCAGGCTAACACCAGTCAGTCAGTCAGTTAAATAGCAGTCCGTCTCGGTCAGTCACAGCGTACTAAGTGTCCATTCACACTGGGGTATCACTGCCCTGACGAACACTACTGACATACAGACTAGGACGTAAGTCTGGCACTGCAACGAGTGATTTTCCAGACTAAACACGGGAAGCCAAAAAGGGCTAGAGAAAGACCAACTCAGCGTGCCAGACACGGGGCCGCCCTCCTCCGTCGTGATGAAATATTAAATCAGCACGGTTTCAGCTTCCACGCTCCGCCATGACCCCAGACTAACCTGAACATGTTTTAACACACTTCATATGTCATCATCTTTGTTATTAAGAGGAAGCCGACTGCATCCTAAAAATAAAACCTCAAGCTAGCTAGCTACTGTAGGTTTCTCCTGAGGCAGAAGGACATTAAGATGGCAGGTACGTGAGAGACAAAATTTAACATACACATTTACTAATCTAGCTCTCTGAATACAGTCAACATACACGTTGACTATTCTAGCTCTCTGAATACAGTCAACATACACGTTGACTATTCTAGCTCTCTGAATACAGTCAACACACACGTTGACTATTCTAGCTCTCTGAATACAGTCAACATACACGTTGACTATTCTAGCTCTCTGAATACAGTCAACATACATGTTTACTAATCTAGCTCTCTGAATACAGTCAACATACACGTTGACTATTCTAGCTCTCTGAATACAGTCAACATACACGTTGACTAATCTAGCTCTCTGAATACAGTCAACATACATGTTTACTAATTTAGCTCTCTGAATACAGTCAACATACATGTTTACTAATCTAGCTCTCTGAATACAGTCAACATACACGTTGACTATTCTAGCTCTCTGAATACAGTCAACATACACGTTGACTATTCTAGCTCTCTGAATACAGTCAACATACATGTTTACTAATCTAGCTCTCTGAATACAGTCAACATACATGTTTACTAATCTAGCTCTCTGAATACAGTCAACATACATGTTTACTAATCTAGCTCTCTGAATACAGTCAACATACACGTTGACTATTCTAGCTCTCTGAATACAGTCAACATACACGTTGACTAATCTAGCTCTCTGAATACAGTCAACACACACGCTTACTATTCTAGCTCTCAGAATACAGTCAACATACACGTGTATTAATCTAGCTCTCTGAATACAGTCAACATACACGCTTACTATTCTAGCTCTCTGAATACAGTCAACATACACGTTGACTATTCTAGCTCTCTGAATACAGTCAACATACACGTTGACTAATCTAGCTCTCTGAATACAGTCAACACACACGCTTACTATTCTAGCTCTCTGAATACAGTCAACATACACGTGTATTAATCTAGCTCTCTGAATACAGTCAACATACACGCTTACTATTCTAGCTCTCTGAATACAGTCAACATACACGTTGACTATTCTAGCTCTCTGAATACAGTCAACATACACGTTGACTAATATAGCTCTCTGAATACAGTCAACACACACGCTTACTATTCTAGCTCTCTGAATACAGTCAACATACACGTGTATTAATCTAGCTCTCTGAATACAGTCAACACACACGCTTACTATTCTAGCTCTCTGAATACAGTCAACATACACGTGTATTAATCTAGCTCTCTGAATACAGTCAACATACACGCTTACTAATCTAGCTCTCTGAATACAGTCAACATGCACGTTTACTATTCTAGCTCTCTGAACACAGTCAACATACACGTTGACTATTCTAGCTCTCTGAATACAGTCAACATACACGTTGACTAATATAGCTCTCTGAATACAGTCAACACACACGCTTACTATTCTAGCTCTCTGAATACAGTCAACATACACGTGTATTAATCTAGCTCTCTGAATACAGTCAACACACACGCTTACTATTCTAGCTCTCTGAATACAGTCAACATACACGTGTATTAATCTAGCTCTCTGAATACAGTCAACATACACGCTTACTAATCTAGCTCTCTGAATACAGTCAACATGCACGTTTACTATTCTAGCTCTCTGAACACAGTCAACATACATGCTTACTATTCTAGCTCAACATACACATTTACTAATCTAGCTCTCTGAATACAGTCAACACACACGTTGACTATTCTAGCTCTCTGAATACAGTCAACATACACGTTTACTATTCTAGCTCTCTGAACACAGTCAACACACACGCTTACTATTCTAGCTCAACATACACATTTACTATTCTAGCTCTCTGAATACAGTCAACACACACGTTGACTATTCTAGCTCTCTGAATATAGTCAACATACACATTTACTATTCTAGCTCTCTGAATATAGTCAACATACACATTTACTATTCTAGCTCTCTGAATGTAGTCAACATACACATTTACTATTCTAGCTCTCTGAATGTAGTCAACATACACCCCTGTGTCTTTGTCTGTCAGGGAGCTGCATGACGGCTCACTGGTCAGGCCATTCCACTCATTAATGTCTGGAGTACATGTGTGATTATACAGCGCGTGTGTGTGTGTGTGTGTGTGTGTGTGCAAGCAAGCATGACAACTAAAACCAAGAGTGATGGAAGGGGTGGGGGAGAGAGAGAGAGAGAGAGAGAGAGACACACTGTAGAGTTAAACAGGCCAGCAGCAGTGTGTGGGATTGCTGTCCTCCCTGTCATCATCACTGACAGAGACACACCGATGTGCAGTGGAGCATAGTCACTGGCTGCATCCAAAACGACACCCTGCAGGGTCCTCCCCAGAGGATGTTGACACCCTACTCCCTGCAGGGTCCTCCCCAGAGGAGGTTGACACCCTACTCCCTGCAGGGTCCTCCCCAGAGGAGGTTGACACCCTACTCCTGCAGGGTCCTCCCCAGAGGAAGTTACCACCCTACTCCCTGCAGGGTCCTCCCAGAGGAAGTTGACACCCTACTCCCTGCAGGGTCCTCCCCAGAGGAAGTTGACACCCTACTCCCTGCAGGGTCCTCCCCAGAGGAGGTTGACACCCTACTCCCTGCAGGGTCCTCCCCAGAGGAGGTTGACACCCTACTCCCTGCAGGGTCCTCCCCAGAGGAAGTTACCACCCTACTCCCTGCAGGGTCCTCCCCAGAGGAAGTTACCACCCTACTCCCTGCAGGGTCCTCCCCAGAGGAAGTTGACACCCTACTCCCTGCAGGGTCCTCCCCAGAGGAAGTTGACACCCTACTCCCTGCAGGGTCCTCCCCAGAGGAAGTTGACACCCTACTCCCTGCAGGGTCCTCCCCAGAGGAAGTTGACACCCTACTCCCTGCAGGGTCCTCCCCAGAGGAAGTTGACACCCTACTCCCTGCAGGGTCCTCCCCAGAGGAAGTTGACACCCTACTCCCTGCAGGGTCCTCCCCAGAGGAAGTTGACACCCTACTCCCTGCAGGGTCCTCCCCAGAGGAAGTTACCACCCTACTCCCTGCAGGGTCCTCCCCAGAGGAAGTTGACACCCTACTCCCTGCAGGGTCCTCCCCAGAGGAAGTTGACACCCTACTCCCTGCAGGGTTCTCGTTGTGAAACATCATGGGTAAGCTCTGGCCATCGTCTTTCGGTTTGAAACAGTGGATTTCTACTGGTGTGGGTGTTTAAGGCACCACACTCTAATAGGGTCTTAATAAATTGAAGGAAATGGCAGTTACAGGTTTTTTTTTTTTAATCTCAGAGTCAACAGGGGGTCTCTGTCTCCCTCGCTCTCTCCCTCCGTTTCCCTCTGTCTGTCTGCCCGTCTGTCTGCCCCTTCCTCCCTCTCCCTGTCTCTCTCTCTCTCTCTGTATCCCTCGCTCTCTCCCTCCGTCTCCCTCCCTGTCTGTCCGTCTCCCTCCCTCTGTCAACAGTTTCCTGTGTATCAAGAATGGTCCACCACCCAAAGGACTTCCAGCCAACTTGGACAACTGTGGAGCATCCCTGTGGAACGCTTTCAACACATTGCAGAGTCCCTGCCATAACGAATTGAGGCTGTTCTGAGGGCAAAACAGGGTGCAACTCAATATTAGGAAGGTGTTCCTAATGTTTTGTCCTCTCAGTGTATTCTAGTCATGGCTCATCCTCTATAAGGTCTATTATTATGTGTGTAGCATGTGTTAGGAAGGTGTTCCTAATGTTTTGTCCTCTCAGTGTATTATAGTCAAGGCTCATCCTCTATAAGGTCTATTATTATGTGTGTAGCATGTGTTAGGAAGGTGTTCCTAATGTTTTGTCCTCTCAGTGTATTCTACTCATGGCTCATCCTCTATAAGGTCTATTATTATGTGTGTAGCATTTGTTAGGAAGGTGTTCCTAATGTTTTGTCATCTCAGTGTATTCTAGTCATGGCTCATCCTCTATAAGGTCTTTATTGCTAGGTTGGCCTATTATTACACTGATGGAGCTAGAAGCACATCCATTTCACTGCACCTGCGATAACATCTGCAAATCTGTGTAAGCAACCAATAAACTGTTGATTTGATTCCTGTCTCCTCTCCCCTGATCCCGCTGCTACGTAGTGTTGTGATTATTAACAGATAGGGTGTACAGGATGAAACCCTGCCAGGCGTGACAAATCCCCCCTCCTTCTCTCTCTCTCTCTCTCTCTCTCTCTCTCTCTCTCTCTCTCTCTCTCTCTCTCTCTCTCTCTCTCTCTCTCTCTCTCTCTCTCTCTCTCTCTCTCTCTCTCTCTCTCTCTCTCTCTCTCTCTCTCTCTCTCTCTCTCTCTCTCTCTCTCTCTCTCTCTCTCTCTCTCTCTCTCTCTCTCTCTCTCTCTCTCTCTCTCTCTCTCTCTCTCTCTCTCTCTCTCTCTCCATCTCTCTCCTCTCCATCCTCTCTCTCTCCCCCCTTCTCTCTCTCTCTCCCTCATCTCTCTCTCTTTCTCTCTCCTCTCTCTCTCCTCTCTCTCTCTCTCCTCTCCTTCTCTTGCTCTGTCCCTCCTCCTCTCTCTCCCCTCTCTCTCCCCTCTCTCTCCCCTCTCTCTCCCCTCTCTCTTCCCTCTCTCTTCCCTCCGCAAACGACCGTATCCGTCTCCGTTTGCGTCTCCTCGTGCCCGGTCACCGTGGAAACAGCGGGGCCGTTGTGTTTAACGCTTAGCGGTCCCCCCTGGAGTCGGTCATCCGTGGCAAGGTCGCTCACCCTCGATGAGAGACCGCGCTCCCCCGTCGCCCACGACGATGAAAACGGGGCCAATTAAGCGTGTCGTTTCCAGATGCGGTGGAGTGGGTGGCTCATCTATCAGATTGAGAGTGTGTGTGCTCATCCATCAGTCTGAGACATGAGAGGCGAGGCGAGCCTCCAATCTGTCAGTCCAGTACTCTACTGGCCGGGATCCATCAGTCCAGTACTCTACTGGCCAGGATCCATCAGTCTAGTGTTCTACTGGCCAGGATCCATCAGTCCAGTGTTCTACTGGCCAGGATCCGTCAGTCCAGTACTCTACTGGCCAGGGTCCGTCAGTCCAGTACTCTACTGGCCAGGGTCCATCAGTCCAG
>CM059814.1:55023230-55030730 GCA_030435695.1 Brachymystax lenok tsinlingensis | reverse complement strand
TCTATACTGATAGATAGACCCAGTGCACAGTTCTGTCTGTCTGGTGGCTGACCTGTCTAAACTGTGGCCCATCCTCTCTCTCTCCGTCCCTCGCTAGCTGTTGGGGGAATTGTTAGATATTACTGCCCTGTCGGGAAGGAGAAGCAGAAGCATTTGGCTGCACTCGCATTAACATCTGCATATGTGACCGACACCTCATCGTGAGACTCAACCCAGACGCACACACCAGAGAACCTAAAACCAAGCATTAACTACCGTGGTAGCTGAGCCGGTGTCGTTACAGCAGTCAGGTGAGCGCCGCCTGGTAACGGTACTACAGACACCAAGCGATGCCGGCAGCAGCCCGGCTGCGTTGTGAATTCACCTGGAATTTTAAGCATTTTTCTTCTCGTTTTCGTGGAAAATTGAAGAATTGGTTGTTTTAAACGTGGAGAAATGTTTTCCATTTGGCTGTTACATTAACTCTGATTTAGGGACTAGCACATGGGAATGTGTGTGTGTGTGTGTGTGTGTGTGTGTGTGTGTGTGTGTGTGTGTGTGTGTGTGTGTCACTCCTCCAGTCTGTATTCTGTCCTAAACCTCTTCATTGTGTGTGTGAGTGTCTGTGTGTGTGTGTGTGTGTGTGTGTGTGTGTCACTCCTCCAGTCTGTATTCTGTCCTAAACCTCTTCATTGTGTGTGTGAGTGTGTGTGTGTGTGTGTGTGTGTGTGTGTGTGTGTGTGTGTGTGTGTGTGTGTGTGTGTGTGTGTGTGTGTCACTCCTCCAGTCTGTATTCTGTCCTAAACCTCTTCATTAATGTTATTAATATGATCCAGCAGAGGGAGGGAAAGTTCAATCAGCTGTTCTGTCCTGGGAGACCTGTGGCTAACCAACAACGAGGCTCAAACAGATCCCTGTTCCCTATGTAGCCCGTAGGGCCCTGGTCTAAGGTAGTGCACTATATAGGGAATAGGGTGCCATAGGGCTCTGGTCTAAGGTAGTGCACTATATAGGGAATAGGGTGCCATAGGGCTCTGGTCTAAAGTAATGCACTATATAGGGAATAGGGTGCCATAGGGCCCTGGTCTAAAGTAGTGCACTATATAGGGAATAGGGTGCCATAGGGCTCTGGTCTAAAGTAATGCACTATATAGGGAATAGGGTGCCATAGGGCCCTGGTCTAAAGTAGTGCACTATATAGGGAATAGGGTGCCATAGGGCCCTGGTCTAAAGTAGTGCACTATATAGGGAATAGGGTGCCATAGGGCTCTGGTCTAAGGTAGTGCACTATATAGGGAATAGGGTGCCATAGGGCTCTGGTCTAAAGTAATGCACTATATAGGGAATAGGGTGCCATAGGGCCCTGGTCTAAAGTAGTGCACTATATAGGGAATAGGGTGCCATAGGGCTCTGGTCTAAAGTAATGCACTATATAGGGAATAGGGTGCCATAGGGCCCTGGTCTAAAGTAGTGCACTATATAGGGAATAGGGTGCCATAGGGCCCTGGTCTAAAGTAGTGCACTATATAGGGAATAGGGTGCCATAGGGCTCTGGTCTAAGGTAGTGCACTATATAGGGAATAGGGTGCCATAGGGCTCTGGTCTAAAGTAGTGCACTATATAGGGAATAGGGTGCCATAGGGCTCTGGTCTAAGGTAGTGCACTATATAGGGAATAGGGTGCCATAGGGCCCTGGTCTAAAGTAGTGCACTATATAGGGAATAGGGTGCCATAGGGCTCTGGTCTAAGGTAGTGCACTATATAGGGAATAGGGTGCCATAGGGCTCTGGTCTAAAGTAATGCACTATATAGGGAATAGGGTGCCATAGGGCCCTGGTCTAAAGTAGTGCACTATATAGGGAATAGGGTGCCATAGGGCCCTGGTCTAAAGTAATGCACTATATAGGGAATAGGGTGCCATTTGGGACGCCTAAAGAAAGGCGAAAATCACTTCATATTAAATAAAAGGTTTTAAATTCTTCTCGTTAGAACCTCAAAAGGAAGGAAAAACATCCATTTAATTTTAATTTGTTTACGACTGAACTGATCTGATGGAACGGACCCTGTTCACAGCTCCTTGTCTGGTAGAAATAAACAACATGAATACATGGAATGAAGCCGGGGGCCTTTGGAAGGTATTGCCCCTGAACATAACCACGCAGCTACTGTCACTCATGTTCAATTGACCAATGAATGTTCAGTATGTAATTAGTTTGGTTATTGTTCAGGTTTCTACAGACCAATGGGTGTAGGGTTGGAGTTAAGGTTTCATGCAGCGGAAACAAAGTTACTTGAGTGTGTGTGATTCATGTTTCCTGCAAATGAGTCAAAATGTATTTCAAAGTCATCATTTAGTCTCTCTCCCATACAACGTTCCAAAAAAAAACCGAGGACATTTCAGGTCTGCTGAGCACCAAGACTATGTGCAACTTCCAGCGCGTGTTTACTGTGAACACTGAGGCTGTACCCGCTTTAATGTAGAGTTTACTGTGAACACTGAGGCTGTACCCGCTTTAATTTAGAGTTTACTGTGAACACTGAGGCTGTACCCGCTTTAAGTTACAGTTTACTGTGAACACTGAGGCTGTACCCGCTTTAATGTAGAGTTTACTGAGAACACTGAGGCTGTACCCGCTTTAATTTGGAGTTTACTGTGAACACTGAGGCTGTACCCGCTTTAATTTGGAGTTTACTGTGAACACTGAGGCTGTACAAGCTTTAAGTTACAGTTTACTGTGAACACTGAGGCTGTACCCGCTTTAATTTGGAGTTTACTGTGAACACTGAGGCTGTACCCGCTTTAATTTGGAGTTTACTGTGAACACTGAGGCTGTACCCGCTTTAATTTGGAGTTTACTGTGAACACTGAGGCTGTACCCGCTTTAATTTGGAGTTTACTGTGAACACTGAGGCTGTACCCGCTTTAATTTGGAGTTTACTGTGAACACTGAGGCTGTACCCGCTTTAATTTAGAGTTTACTGTGAACACTGAGGCTGTACCCGCTTTAATTTAGAGTTTACTGTGAACACTGAGGCTGTACCCGCTTTAAGTTACAGTTTACTGTGAACACTGAGGCCGTACCCGCTTTAAGTTACAGTTTACTGTGAACACTGAGGCTGTACCTGCTTTAAGATACAGTTTACTGTGAACACTGAGGCTGTACCCGCTTTAAGATACAGTTTACTGTGAACACTGAGGCTGTACCCGCTTTAAGTTACAGTTTACTGTGAACACTGAGGCTGTACCCGCTTTAAGTTACAGTTTACTGTGAACACTGAGGCTGTACCCGCTTTAAGTTACAGTTTACTGTGAACACTGAGGCTGTACCCGCTTTAATTTGGAGTTTACTGTGAACACTGAGGCTGTACCCGCTTTAAGTTACAGTTTACTGTGAACACTGAGGCTGTACCCGCTTTAATTTGGAGTTTACTGTGAACACTGAGGCTGTACCCGCTTTAATTTGGAGTTTACTGTGAACACTGAGGCTGTACCCGCTTTAATTTAGAGTTTACTGTGAACACTGAGGCTGTACCCGCTTTAATTTAGAGTTTACTGTGAACACTGAGGCTGTACCCGCTTTAAGTTACAGTTTACTGTGAACACTGAGGCCGTACCCGCTTTAAGTTACAGTTTACTGTGAACACTGAGGCTGTACCTGCTTTAAGATACAGTTTACTGTGAACACTGAGGCTGTACCCGCTTTAAGATACAGTTTACTGTGAACACTGAGGCTGTACCCGCTTTAAGTTACAGTTTACTGTGAACACTGAGGCTGTACCCGCTTTAAGTTACAGTTTACTGTGAACACTGAGGCTGTACCGCTTTAAGTTACAGTTTACTGTGAACACTGAGGCTGTACCTGCTTTAAGATACAGTTTACTGTGAACACTGAGGCTGTACCCGCTTTAAGATACAGTTTACTGTGAACACTGAGGCTGTACCCGCTTTAAGTTACAGTTTACTGTGAACACTGAGGCTGTACCCGCTTTAAGATACAGTTTACTGTGAACACTGAGGCTGTACCCGCTTTAAGTTACAGTTTACTGTGAACACTGAGGCTGTACCCGCTTTAAGTTACAGTTTTAACAGTGGTCAAGTAGGCTACTGTGGCTATTTGATCATAATGTAGGCCTACCAGAGTGGTCTGTATATCTCATACCAGCTCCTATATTCCTCAACAGTAATCATTTAGTCTGTATATCTCATACCAGCTCCTGTATTCCTCAACAGTAATCATTTAGTCTGTATATCTCATACCAGCTCCTATATTCCTCAACAGTAATCATTTAGTCTGTATATCTCATACCAGCTCCTATATTCCTCAACAGTAATCATTTAGTCTGTATATCTCATACCAGCTCCTGTATTCCTCAACAGTAATCATTTAGTCTGTATATCTCATACCAGCTCCTGTATTCCTCAACAGTAATCATTTAGTCTGTATATCCCAGCTCCTGTATTCCTCAACAGTAATCATTTAGTCTGTATATCCCAGCTCCTGTATTCCTCAACAGTAATCATTTAGTCTGTATATCCCAGCTCCTGTATTCCTCAACAGTAATCATTTAGTCTGTATATCCCAGCTCCTGTATTCCTCAACAGTAATCATTTAGTCTGTATATCCCAGCTCCTGTATTCCTCAACAGTAATCATTTAGTCCGTATATCCCAGCTCCTGTATTCCTCAACAGTAATCATTTAGTCTGTATATATCCCAGCTCCTGTATTCCTCAACAACAGACAGAAAGAACAGGTGGTTTATTATTTCATGTTTTAGTTGGGCGATCACAGTTTGGAATGAAACTCGGACAAAACTCCCATATTTAGGAGTTTCAAAAGATGTAAGTGTTTTCCTCTTTGATATAAAAGGAGGTTGTTATGTGAACTGGATTGTGTGTGTGTGTGGAAGCGGTTGTTCATATGACTAACAGGAGAAGGACAGTGGTAATCATCTGGGAAGAGTAATGTGGAGTTCACAGAGAGAGGGATGAATATTTGATGGAGTGAAAACGGGGAGCGGAGGAAAGAGACAGAGACACGAGGCGGTTTAAAAGTTTAATGTGGATCCAGATGCTGCTGCACTTAAGTGGGGAGGAAGAGGAGGAGGAGGAGGAGGAGGAGGAGGAGGAGGAGGAGGAGGAGGAGGAGGAGGAGGAGGAGGAAGAAGAGAGGGATGTGTGCAGCCAGTGGTTTAATTTACTGGGAAGAACAATGGGAGAGAAGACGGGAGGAGTGTGTGTGTCTCTCTGTGTGTGTGTGTGAGTGTGTGTCTCTCTGTGTGTGTGAGTGTGTGTCTCTCTGTGTGTGTGTGTGTGTGTGTGTGTGTGTGTGTGTGAGGACAACAGGTCCACCAGCTCCACTCTGACAACAACAGTTCTGACAACAGAGCTCAGAGGACCACCACTCACTCAAGGGGAAAACACCCCCCGCCACACACACACACACACACACACACACACACACACACACACACACACACACACACACACACACACACACACACACACACACACACACACACACACACACACACACACACACACACGTGAGGAAAGAGACAGAACAGACTGTAACCAGCAGAGATCCTGCCTGAGAAAGCAGAGGAGACAAATAAAGAACTTTCAATAACCATGAGCTCTGCCTCCCAGCACCGCACAGCGTGCTGCAGGGCACTCCCGGGTCTGTGTGGGTCTGTTTCTCTCTCTGGGTGTCTGTGATTCTCTACAGACTTGGAGCCCGTCACAACATGAGGTTGTGAATCACTGTTCCTCTATTCATTAACATGAAGCCACTACAGCAGACATGCTGGTTTCATTACTGTAGACATGAAGCCACTACATCAGACCTGCTGGTTTCATTACTGTAGACATGAAGCCACTACATCAGACCTGCTGGTTTCATTACTGTAGACATGAAGCCACTACATCAGACCTGCTGGTTTCATTACTGCAGACATGAAGCCACTACAGCAGACCTGCTGGTTTCATTACTGTAGACATGAAGCCACTACATCAGACCTGCTAGTTTCATTACTGTAGACATGAAGCCACTACATCAGACCTGCTGGTTTCATTACTGTAGACATGAAGCCACTACATCAGACCTGCTGGTTTCATTACTGTAGACATGAAGCCACTACATCAGACCTGCTGGTTTCATTACTGTAGACATGAAGCCACTACATCAGACCTGCTGGTTTCATTACTGCAGACATGAAGCCACTACAGCAGACCTGCTGGTTTCATTACTGTAGACATGAAGCCACTACATCAGACCTGCTAGTTTCATTACTGTAGACATGAAGCCACTACATCAGACCTGCTGGTTTCATTACTGTAGACATGAAGCCACTACATCAGACCGACCTGTTGGTTTCATTACTGTAGACATGAAGCCACTACATCAGACCTGCTGGTTTCATTACTGCAGACATGAAGCCACTACATCAGACCTGCTGGTTTCATTACTGTAGACATGAAGCCACTACATCAGACCTGCTGGTTTCATTACTGTAGACATGAAACCACTACATCAGACCTGCTGGTTTCATTACTGTAGACATGAAGCCACTACATCAGACCTGCTGGTTTCATCATTTATAGTTGATTTAGTTTGTATTGATGATTCTGAATGTGTTGTATAGTTGTTCTCAGGGCACCATTGGAAATGAGACTCTGGTGTCAATGGGTTCCCCTGAAAAAATGTACGTTAAATAAATAAAATACAAAAACAAAGAAACCACCTGACTGAAGGTTTGGAGGAAAAAGCACCTCTGTAGAGAATTACACCTGATTCCAAGATATAGTCAAGACACGCACTTACAATAGCACGGCTGGCAATGAAGCTTCACATGTCCCTCTTTATAAACTCTGAAAAGCATTTTGAATGTCACGGTAAAAAGGTCGATAATATAGCGGGCTTGTCTGCCTTAGTGAAAACCTTGTGGAGGCTCCCAACCAGACGGATAGCTCTATTAAACTGAGTTGTACAGTACTGCTCTGACAAAAGACACAGATTTTTAGCCTGACAATACATTCTAGCAGCGGGGAAAAAAACCATGAACAGTCGATGAGTTTTTGAGAACAGCCTCCAAAAGCTCAGGGTGATGTGTTCAATCACAGCACAGGAAACCGTAGGCTACAGTAGAACACCTAGACGAACCAGGCCAAACTGAAATAACTACATAATAATGGCTATATGCTGTTCCCATTAGGGCTGAACCCCAACTAGTCGATTGTTTGATCGTTAGGCTGTTGGTCGACCAAGATTATTTCAGCAGAGCAGTAACAAATGTATATATTTATATTTCATATCAGTGAATTAATTCATTGCGGAGGCATAGACTAAAAGCCAATTCATGCTTGATCCGTCAGAGGCTCCCTATGGAGGGTGTGACACAATTGGGGAGCCTCCAGAGGAGTGCAGAGGCCAAATGGAGCTCCGGACCAGATCGCCATGCGCCTCCCAAATGTTGGAACAATGCGGAGGGCTCTGTAGGTGGGGCTCGGTACATCCCGTATA
>CM059814.1:54863230-55018230 GCA_030435695.1 Brachymystax lenok tsinlingensis | reverse complement strand
TCTATATCAGCTACTAACCACTATCTATATCAGCTACTAACCACTATCTATATCAGCTACTAACCACTATCTATATCAGCTGGTCTAACAGTAATACCACCATATTACAGCTACTAACCACTATCTATATCAGCTACTAACCACTATCTATATCAGCTACTAACCACTATCTATATCAGCTACTAACCACTATCTATATCAGCTACTAACCACTATCTATATCAGCTGGTCTAACAGTAATACCACCATATTACAGCTACTAACCACTATCTATATCAGCTACTAACCACTATCTATATCAGCTACTAACCACTATCTATATCAGCTACTAACCACTATCTATATCAGCTACTAACCACTATCTATATCAGCTGGTCTAACAGTGATACCACCATATTACAGCTACTAACCACTATCTATATCAGCTGGTCTAACAGTAATACCACCATATTACAGCTACTAACCACTATCTATATCAGCTACTAACCACTATCTATATCAGCTGGTCTAACAGTAATACCTCCATATTACAGCTACTAACCACTATCTATATCAGCTGGTCTAAAAGTAATACCTCCATATTACAGCTACTAACCACTATCTATATCAGCTGGTCTAACAGTAATACCACCATATTACAGCTACTAACCACTATCTATATCAGCTACTAACCACTATCTATATCAGCTACTAACCACTATCTATATCAGCTGGTCTAACAGTAATACCACCATATTACAGCTACTAACCACTATCTATATCAGCTACTAACCACTATCTATATCAGCTACTAACCACTATCTATATCAGCTACTAACCACTATCTATATCAGCTACTAACCACTATCTATATCAGCTGGTCTAACAGTAATACCTCCATATTACAGCTACTAACCACTATCTATATCAGCTACTAACCACTATCTATATCAGCTGGTCTAACAGTAATACCACCATATTACAGCTACTAACCACTATCTATATCAGCTACTAACCACTATCTATATCAGCTACTAACCACTATCTATATCAGCTACTAACCACTATCTATATCAGCTGGTCTAACAGTAATACCACCATATTACAGCTACTAACCACTATCTATATCAGCTACTAACCACTATCTATATCAGCTGGTCTAACAGTAATACCTCCATATTACAGCTACTAACCACTATCTATATCAGCTACTAACCACTATCTATATCAGCTACTAACCACTATCTATATCAGCTACTAACCACTATCTATATCAGCTACTAACCACTATCTATATCAGCTACTAACCACTATCTATATCAGCTACTAACCACTATCTATATCAGCTGGTCTAACAGTGATACCACCATATTACAGCTATTAACCACTATCTATATCAGCTGGTCTAACAGTAATACCACCATATTACAGCTACTAACCACTATCTATATCAGCTACTAACCACTATCTATATCAGCTACTAACCACTATCTATATCAGCTGGTCTAACAGTAATACCACCATATTACAGCTACTAACCACTATCTATATCAGCTGGTCTAACAGTAATACCTCCATATTACAGCTACTAACCACTATCTATATCAGCTACTAACCACTATCTATATCAGCTACTAACCACTATCTATATCAGCTTGTCTAACAGTAATACCACCATATTACAGCTACTAACCACTATCTATATCAGCTACTAACCACTATCTATATCAGCTGGTCTAACAGTAATACCACCATATTACAGCTACTAACCACTATCTATATCAGCTACTAACCACTATCTATATCAGCTGGTCTAACAGTGATACCACCATATTACAGCTACTAACCACTATCTATATCAGCTACTAACCACTATCTATATCAGCTGGTCTAACAGTAATACCTCCATATTACAGCTACTAACCACTATCTAAATCAGCTACTAACCACTATCTATATCAGCTACTAACCACTATCTATATCAGCTACTAACCACTATCTATATCAGCTGGTCTAACAGTAATACCGCCATATTACAGCTACTAACCACTATCTATATCAGCTACTAACCACTATCTATATCAGCTGGTCTAACAGTAATACCACCATATTACAGCTACTAACCACTATCTATATCAGCTACTAACCACTATCTATATCAGCTACTAACCACTATCTATATCAGCTACTAACCACTATCTATATCAGCTACTAACCACTATCTATATCAGCTGGTCTAACAGTAATACCACCATATTACAGCTACTAACCACTATCTATATCAGCTACTAACCACTATCTATATCAGCTGGTCTAACAGTGATACCACCATATTACAGCTACTAACCACTATCTATATCAGCTACTAACCACTATCTATATCAGCTGGTCTAACAGTAATACCTCCATATTACAGCTACTAACCACTATCTAAATCAGCTACTAACCACTATCTATATCAGCTACTAACCACTATCTATATCAGCTACTAACCACTATCTATATCAGCTGGTCTAACAGTAATACCGCCATATTACAGCTACTAACCACTATCTATATCAGCTACTAACCACTATCTATATCAGCTACTAACCACTATCTATATCAGCTGGTCTAACAGTAATACCACCATATTACAGCTACTAACCACTATCTATATCAGCTACTAACCACTATCTATATCAGCTACTAACCACTATCTATATCAGCTACTAACCACTATCTATATCAGCTACTAACCACTATCTATATCAGCTGGTCTAACAGTGATACCACCATATTACAGCTACTAACCACTATCTATATCAGCTGGTCTAACAGTAATACCACCATATTACAGCTACTAACCACTATCTATATCAGCTACTAACCACTATCTATATCAGCTGGTCTAACAGTAATACCACCATATTACAGCTACTAACCACTATCTATATCAGCTACTAACCACTATCTATATCAGCTACTAACCACTATCTATATCAGCTACTAACCACTATCTATATCAGCTACTAACCACTATCTATATCAGCTACTAACCACTATCTATATCAGCTGGTCTAACAGTAATACCACCATATTACAGCTACTAACCACTATCTATATCAGCTACTAACCACTATCTATATCAGCTACTAACCACTATATATATCAGCTGGTCTAACAGTAATACCTCCATATTACAGCTACTAACCACTATCTATATCAGCTACTAACCACTATATCAGCTACTAACCACTATCTATATCAGCTGGTCTAACAGTAATACCACCATATTACAGCTACTAACCACTATCTATATCAGCTACTAACCACTATCTATATCAGCTGGTCTAACAGTAATACCTCCATATTACAGCTACTAACCACTATCTATATCAGCTACTAACCACTATCTATATCAGCTACTAACCACTATCTATATCAGCTACTAACCACTATCTATATCAGCTACTAACCACTATCTATATCAGCTACTAACCACTATCTATATCAGCTGGTCTAACAGTGATACCACCATATTACAGCTACTAACCACTATCTATATCAGCTGGTCTAACAGTAATACCACCATATTACAGCTACTAACCACTATCTATATCAGCTACTAACCACTATCTATATCAGCTACTAACCACTATCTATATCAGCTGGTCTAACAGTAATACCACCATATTACAGCTACTAACCACTATCTATATCAGCTACTAACCACTATCTATATCAGCTGGTCTAACAGTAATACCTCCATATTACAGCTACTAACCACTATCTATATCAGCTACTAACCACTATCTATATCAGCTACTAACCACTATCTATATCAGCTACTAACCACTATCTATATCAGCTACTAACCACTATCTATATCAGCTGGTCTAACAGTGATACCACCATATTACAGCTACTAACCACTATCTATATCAGCTGGTCTAACAGTAATACCACCATATTACAGCTACTAACCACTATCTATATCAGCTACTAACCACTATCTATATCAGCTACTAACCACTATCTATATCAGCTGGTCTAACAGTAATACCACCATATTACAGCTACTAACCACTATCTATATCAGCTACTAACCACTATCTATATCAGCTACTAACCACTATCTATATCAGCTGGTCTAACAGTAATACCACCATATTACAGCTACTAACCACTATCTATATCAGCTACTAACCACTATCTATATCAGCTACTAACCACTATCTATATCAGCTACTAACCACTATCTATATCAGCTACTAACCACTATCTATATCAGCTGGTCTAACAATAATACCACCATATTACAGCTACTAACCACTATCTATATCAGCTGGTCTAACAGTAATACCACCATATTACAGCTACTAACCACTATCTATATCAGCTGGTCTAACAGTAATACCTCCATATTACAGCTACTAACCACTATCTATATCAGCTACTAACCACTATCTATATCAGCTGGTCTAACAGTGATACCACCATATTACAGCTACTAACCACTATCTATATCAGCTGGTCTAACAGTGATACCACCATATTACAGCTACTAACCACTATCTATATCAGCTACTAACCACTATCTATATCAGCTGGTCTAACAGTAATACCACCATATTACAGCTACTAACCACTATCTATATCAGCTACTAACCACTATCTATATCAGCTGGTCTAACAGTGATACCACCATATTACAGCTACTAACCACTATCTATATCAGCTACTAACCACTATCTATATCAGCTACTAACCACTATCTATATCAGCTGGTCTAACAGTAATACCTCCATATTACAGCTACTAACCACTATCTATATCAGCTACTAACCACTATCTATATCAGCTACTAACCACTATCTATATCAGCTACTAACCACTATATATATCAGCTACTAACCACTATCTATATCAGCTGGTCTAACAGTAATACCACCATATTACAGCTACTAACCACTATCTATATCAGCTACTAACCACTATATATATCAGCTGGTCTAACAGTAATACCACCATATTACAGCTACTAACCACTATCTATATCAGCTACTAACCACTATCTATATCAGCTGGTCTAACAGTAATACCTCCATATTACAGCTACTAACCACTATCTATTTCAGCTACTAACCACTATATCAGCTACTAACCACTATCTATATCAGCTGGTCTAACAGTAATACCACCATATTACAGCTACTAACCACTATCTATATCAGCTACTAACCACTATCTATATCAGCTGGTCTAACAGTAATACCACCATATTACAGCTACTAACCACTATCTATATCAGCTACTAACCACTATCTATATCAGCTACTAACCACTATCTATATCAGCTACTAACCACTATCTATATCAGCTACTAACCACTATCTATATCAGCTGGTCTAACAGTAATACCGCCATATTACAGCTACTAACTAGTATGCTACTTGATGGTGAGTCACTGATCTAGGGGGAAACGCTGAGACGCCATGCTTAAGTAAGTCCAACTTTCTTCTCTGACATATAAAACTCTTTGATATATAATGGCAACAACAAGCAACAGTACAGATGTTTCCAGAGCTACCGTTTCCGTGCCAACAGCCATTAAAAAAAAAAAAACAACAACATCAGAATGGGATCCTCCCTCTCCTCTCTGATAGGATCAGAAGCCTGCAGTCAGGCGGCCTGGACTCCTCCCTCTCCTCTCTGATAGGATCAGAAGCCTGCAGTCAGGCGGCCTGGGCTCCTCCCTCCCCTCTCTGATAGGATCAGAAGCCGTAGTCAGGCGGCCTGGGCTCAGCACAGGACCAGATGTTGTTTCATCTCGTCTCGGTGATATTACTTCACGCTTTTACAATTAATATTTTATCTCACTTCATTTTTCTCCCCGTTCATACAGCTGCTGAACAAGCTGGCCCATATGCCTGATCTGATGACGAAGGAAGCATTGGTGAAAGGGGACGCGTGCCAAACGGCACCCTACTGCCTACATAGAACCGGCAGCGCACTACTCTTTAACCAGAGCTCATCGTAAAAGTAGTGCACTACACAGTGAATAGGGTGTGATTCGGGACGCACATCCTTTGTGTTGTGATCAGCTTGTGGAACAGGTTTCAACGGGGGACACCAAGGAGACCCTTGTGTTGGGTGTCCAGCTGTACAGGACGACACACTTCGTTTAATAGGCATGAATCTATCCCCCCCAAAAAAACACCCTCTACACTGACGGGACTTGAAAGTTTTCAGAGACGGCAGCTCGGCAACTCAGGAGAGATCGCTAGAGACTTTCATTTCTAGTGTGATCAGCATGCAGGCCTCTTTAGTAGCACCTCACACACACACACACACGCTGTGTTTTCAGACACACACCATGTTTAGCAATATCTGTTACCTACAGAAGGAACAGTGTGTTGGGGGTAATGGACTAGGAGTGGGACTCACCTTGGACCAGTTGAGGCGCTTCATGGAAGTCTCAAGCTTGATCTCCTTCTTGGGCCGGAGGCCGAAAGGCAAGGTGTTGTGGGTAGGAGAGCCCAGCCCACAGAACCCCGGGGGAGGAAGAGGGGAAGGGGGGCAGCCGAACGGGGGAGGCTGACCGCAGCCTGTCAGGGGGGGAGGAGGCGGCGGAGGAGGAGGAGGCATGGGACCTCCCGGGCCAGGAGGAGGCGGAGGGAGGGTGGGAAAGGAGGAGCCGGCCTGGGATGGGTGGGCTGGGGAGAGGACCACTGCTACCGCTCCAAACTGAGGAGGAAAAAAACAGGATTATTTTTGATCAAATAAAAAAATATGTATTTTTTCCAACACCTCTTACCTCCATCTGCTAAGGGCTGTTCTTAGGCACGATGCAACGCGGAGTGCCTGGACACAGCCCTTAGCCGTGGTATCACAAACCCCCAAGGTGCCTTATTGGGTCTGACAAAAAATAAACTGGTTACCAACGTAATATTTTTTGTCAGACCCGTGGTATACGGCCTGTTATACCACGCCTTTCAGCCAATCAGCATTCAGGGCTGGAACCCCCCCCAGTTTGTAATGACCCTATAATAGAGGAATACTCTACGATAGGAATGAACAACAGGATTGAAGCCTATGTAAAACAGGTCTGATAAGTGATTGCCTGGTGTCCAGCAGTGCTGAAAACAATCCATCTAATCAATGCTGGATGTTGAGCTGGAAACAAATGCTTCCAATAGAAAGCACTCCGTCAATTGATCCGGGCTATTGACAATCGCCTTGAGATCCTACACTTGATTGATCATGCCTCTCAGCTGGAAACAGAGAAGAGAAGGTGGTGACAACACAAGAGCAGTGTGGGGGTGTGGACTGTGGAGCCACCCTCTCCACCACCACAACCTAACGACTAGGTTATCCTGGAAATTCTCAGAGAGAGAGAGAGAGAGAGAGAGAGAGAGAGAGAGAGAGAGAGAGAGAGAGAGAGAGAGAGAGAGAGAGAGAGAGAGAGAGAGAGAGAGAGAGAGAGAGAGAGAGAGAGAGAGAGAGAGAGAGAGAGAGAGAGAGAGAGAGAGAGAGAGAGAGAGAGAGAGAGAATGAGAGGAGAGAGAGAGAATGAAAGGAGAGAGAATGAGAGTGAGCGCGTGTCTCCTCTCTCTCTCTCCTCCATCAGGACAGGATGACAGCACCCAACAGGTCTAATGGTTGTAACCATCTTTAGTGATCAAACCTCATCACAACACGCAGTTGGTTTACTTCTAACGGTGTAACGTGGGTAGGACAGAGAGCTGTGTAGATTGTATGGTACAGAGCAAATGGTCTATTGATCCAGCCAACAGTTTTAGATTGAAGAGCAGAACCACACTAAGGTCAGCCCTGGGCCGCTCTCTAGCCCTCTCTCTCTGGGGGGACTACAACACACCAACACAATGGGTAAGTGTGTGTGGGAGTGTCAGGAGAGACCGAGAGAGAGAGAGAGAGAGAGAGAGAGAGAGAGAGAGAGAGAGAGAGAGAGAGAGAATGAGAGAGAGAGAGAATGAGAGGAGAGAGAGAATGAGAGGAGAGAAAGAGAATGAGAGGAGAGAAAGAGAATGAGAGGAGAGAGAGAGAATGAGAGGAGAGAGAGAGAATGAGAGGAGAGAGAGAGAATGAGAGGAGAGAGAGAGAATGAGAGGAGAGAAAGAAAGAGGAGAGAGAGAATGAGAGGAGAGGAGAGGAGAGAAAGCAGAGAGAGAGAACAGGAGCGAAAGGAGGTAAACTCTTAGCCTTGTAACTACTAACCCTCCTCCAGCCCAGCCCATCACAACACATTAACACCAGAGTGAGAGTGTTGACTCTAAGAGCCCAGAACACAATCACAGCTCAGTGTGAGGCCAGTATACCCCACACAACATGGCTGGACGTCTTCCAAATGCCACCCTATTCCCTATATAGTGCACTAGGGCCCATAGGGCCACTACATAGTGAATAGTGGTCCATTTGGAAGGCAGTCACTGTGAGGCTGTACGAACAGAACAGGGCTTTGAAGAACAGCTTTTCTCTGCTCAATATAACAGCTCCACAAACCCCCCTAACAACCTCTAGCTGGGCTGTGGCAACAGTTAAAGCAGCAGATAAAACATGAATAGTGTGTTTAGCCCTGTGGGGAAGGTGTATGGGGCCCCGCCGCTAGCTAGCTAACACAACATCCATAATGTTACACACAGAACGAGAGAGAAGGAGAGAGGAGAGAGGAGAGAGAGAAGGAGAGAGGAGGGAGAGAAGGAGAGAGGAGGGAGAGAAGGATAGAGAGAAGGAGAGAGAGAAGGAGAGAGGAGGGAGAGAAGGAGAGAGGAGGGAGAGAAGGAGAGAGAGAAGGAGAGAGAGAAGGAGAGAGAGAAGGAGAGAGGAGGGAGAGAAGGAGAGAGGAGGGAGAGAAGGATAGAGAGAAGGAGAGAGAGAATGAGAGGAGAGAGAGGAGGGAGAGACAGAGAAGGAGAGAGGAGAGGAGGAAAGAAGGAGAGGAGAGAGAGAAGGAGAGAGAGAGAGTAAGATAGGCTAGAGAGAAGGAGGAGAGAGAATGAGAGAGGAGAGGAGAAAGAGAGGAGAGAAGGAGAGAGGGGAGAAGAGAGGAGAGGAGAGGAGAGAGAGAAGGAGAGAGGAGAGAGAATAAGAGAGGAGAAAGAAGGAGAGAGGAGAGAAGGAGAGAATGAGAGAGGAGAAAGAGAATGAGAGATGCTATTTGAGCATTCTCTCAATGTGTTTACTCTCCCAAATTGAAAAATTATCAGAAAAGTTATTCCTTTCCTTTCTCTCTCTCCATTCGTTCTTTGAGTGCAGTTATCTTAGAAGGAAGAGAGAGAGAGAGAGAGAGAGAGAGAGAGACTCTCAGGAGTGGAGAAGAGGGAGGAAGAGAGGGAGGAAGAGAGGGAGGAGGAGAGGGAGGGAGAGAGGAAGGAGGAGAGAGAGAGAGAGAGACTCTCAGGAGTGGAGTAGAGGGAGGAAGAGAGGGAGGGAGAGAGGGAGGGAGGAGGCAGACAGAATAAATTGCTTTAAGAACAATTTCCTTTCACAGGATAGAGATCAGTGATTAAAACAAAAGAAAATGAGGTAAAAACAGACGAGAGACGGCGTGGCGACCAGTAGGATAACTACTGCTCACCTCAAATGGCCCGAAAGACAATTGTTTCTATCAAACCATACCATGACTATTGGATCAGAGTAGTATTTTTAAATACACTTTCTCATAACAGTCTCATAACAATGTTTTTAAACTGTTTTGATGGCCACGGTTGACTTTAAAATGTTGTATTTCTCAACTGGTAATTGAAGTGCGCTTCCCATTCGCCGTTAGAGACCACAGGCTAGTAGTCGACGGTAGGCCGGATTCAGCACGTCTTCACAATGAGCTGGAGGCAGCAGGCATTTTCAAAAACATACTTCATTATTTGCCAGCTGGCCGGCTGCGTTTAACTGGTGTGTGTGGTGTGTGTGTGTGGTGTGTGTGTGTGTGTGGTGTGTGTGTGTGTGTGTGTGTGTGGTGTGGTGTTACCTGGGACTTGAAGGCCAGGAGCTCTGCCTGCAATTCATTGATCTTCTGTTCACTCTTCAGCAGCTGAGCCTGAGCCTCCTGTCGGCCCAGGTACTCCTCGTCAATCTGGAGACAAAGAGACAGAGACAGAGAGAGGAAGAGAGATAGACAAACAGACAAAGAGACTAAACTCAATCCCTTTGTTGAAGGGGATTAACAAAGACTGTGTGGTGAGTTGAATGTGTTTCCAGCTGTTCTTTATGTAGTTGAATGTGTTTCCAGCTGTTCTTTATGTAGTTGAATGTGTTTCCAGCTGTTCTTTATGTAGTTGAATGTGTTTTCCAGCTGTTCTTTATGTAGTTGAATGTGTTTTCCAGCTGTTCTTTATGTAGTTGAATGTGTTTTCCAGCTGTTCTTTATGTAGTTGAATGTGTTTTCCAGCTGTTCTTTATGTAGTTGAATGTGTTTTCCAGCTGTTCTTTATGTAGTTGAATGTGTTTTTCAGCTGTTCTTTATGTAGTTGAATGTGTTTTTCAGCTGTTCTTTATGTAGTTGAATGTGTTTCCAGCTGTTCTTTATGTAGTTGAATGTGTTTCCAGCTGTTCTTTATGTAGTTGAATGTGTTTCCAGCTGTTCTTTATGTAGTTGAATGTGTTTCCAGCTGTTCTTTATGTAGTTGAATGTGTTTCCAGCTGTTCTTTATGTAGTTGAATGTGTTTTCCAGCTGTTCTTTATGTAGTTGAATGTGTTTTCAGCTGTTCTTTATGTAGTTGAATGTGTTTCCAGCTGTTCTTTATGTAGTTGAATGTGTTTTCCAGCTGTTCTTTATGTAGTTGAATGTGTTTCCAGCTGTTCTTTATGTAGTTGAATGTGTTTTCCAGCTGTTCTTTATGTAGTTGAATGTGTTTTCCAGCTGTTCTTTATGTAGTTGAATGTGTTTCCAGCTGTTCTTTATGTAGTTGAATGTGTTTCCAGCTGTTCTTTATGTAGTTGAATGTGTTTTCCAGCTGTTCTTTATGTAGTTGAATGTGTTTTCTAGCTGTTCTTTATGTAGTTGAATGTGTTTCCAGCTGTTCTTTATGTAGTTGAATGTGTTTCCAGCTGTTCTTTATGTAGTTGAATGTGTTTTCAGCTGTTCTTTATGTAGTTGAATGTGTTTCCAGCTGTTCTTTATGTAGTTGAATGTGTTTCCAGCTGTTCTTTATGTAGTTGAATGTGTTTTCCAGCTGTTCTTTATGTAGTTGAATGTGTTTTCAGCTGTTCTTTATGTAGTTGAATGTGTTTTCCAGCTGTTCTTTATGTAGTTGAATGTGTTTTCCAGCTGTTCTTTATGTAGTTGAATGTGTTTTCAGCTGTTCTTTATGTAGTTGAATGTGTTTTCAGCTGTTCTTTATGTAGTTGAATGTGTTTTCCAGCTGTTCTTTATGTAGTTGAATGTGTTTTCCAGCTGTTCTTTATGTAGTTGAATGTGTTTTCAGCTGTTCTTTATGTAGTTGAATGTGTTTTCCAGCTGTTCTTTATGTAGTTGAATGTGTTTTCCAGCTGTTCTTTATGTAGTTGAATGTGTTTTCTAGCTGTTCTTCATGTAGTTGAATGTGTTTCCAGCTGTTCTTTATGTAGTTGAATGTGTTTCCAGCTGTTCTTTATGTAGTTGAATGTGTTTCCAGCTGTTCTTTATGTAGTTGAATGTGTTTTCTAACTGTTCTTTATGTAGTTGAATGTGTTTCCAGCTGTTCTTTATGTAGTTGAATGTGTTTTCTAGCTGTTCTTTATGTAGTTGAATGTGTTTTCCAGCTGTTCTTTATGTAGTTGAATGTGTTTCCAGCTGTTCTTTATGTAGTTGAATGTGTTTTCTAGCTGTTCTTTATGTAGTTGAATGTGTTTCCAGCTGTTCTTTATGTAGTTGAATGTGTTTTCTAGCTGTTCTTTATGTAGTTGAATGTGTTTCCAGCTGTTCTTTATGTAGTTGAATGTGTTTCCAGCTGTTCTTTATGTAGTTGAATGTGTTTTCCAGCTGTTCTTTATGTAGTTGAATGTGTTTCCAGCTGTTCTTTATGTAGTTGAATGTGTTTTCTAGCTGTTCTTTATGTAGTTGAATGTGTTTCCAGCTGTTCTTTATGTAGTTGAATGTGTTTCCAGCTGTTCTTTATGTAGTTGAATGTGTTTCCAGCTGTTCTTTATGTAGTTGAATGTGTTTCCAGCTGTTCTTTATGTAGTTGAATGTGTTTCCAGCTGTTCTTTATGTAGTTGAATGTGTTTCTAGCTGTTCTTTATGTAGTTGAATGTGTTTTCTAGCTGTTCTTTATGTAGTTGAATGTGTTTCCAGCTGTTCTTTATGTAGTTGAATGTGTTTCCAGCTGTTCTTTATGTAGTTGAATGTGTTTTCCAGCTGTTCTTTATGTAGTTGAATGTGTTTTCTAGCTGTTCTTTATGTAGTTGAATGTGTTTCCAGCTGTTCTTTATGTAGTTGAATGTGTTTCCAGCTGTTCTTTATGTAGTTGAATGTGTTTCCAGCTGTTCTTTATGTAGTTGAATGTGTTTCCAGCTGTTCTTTATGTAGTTGAATGTGTTTTCTAGCTGTTCTTTATGTAGTTGAATGTGTTTCCAGCTGTTCTTTATGTAGTTGAATGTGTTTTCAGCTGTTCTTTATGTAGTTGAATGTGTTTTCTAGCTGTTCTTTATGTAGTTGAATGTGTTTCCAGCTTCTTTAACAACAGGTGTAGACTAACAGTGAAATGCTTGTTCATGGATGGATGGATGGATGGATGGATGGATGGATGGATGGAGGGGTTCGGAGGAACCTTTTCAGTTTGTTTATCCGTCATCCCTCCTTCCTCTGAACTCTTAACGAGGGGTTGGTGAGATAGATGGAGGGATGGAAGGGTTTGGGGGTCCCTCTCTTCATCTGAAATCCCCTGGCTGGATAAAACACTGTGTGCCTATTTGTTTATCCCAGTGACTGGCCCAATGCTGGGACACAGGGTTATAGCCCAGTGACTGGCCCAATGCTGGGACACAGGGTTATAGCCCAGTGACTGGCCCAATGCTGGGACACAGGGTTATAGCCCAGTGACTGGCCCAATGCTGGGACACAGGGTTATATCCCAGTGACTGGCCCGATGCTGGGACACAGGGTTATAGCCCAGTGACTGGCCCAATGCTGGGACACAGGGTTATAGCCCAGTGACTGGCCCAATGCTGGGACACAGGGTTATAGCCCAGTGACTGGCCCAATGCTGGGACACAGGGTTATAGCCCAGTGACTGGCCCAATGCTGGGACACAGGGTTATAGCCCAGTGACTGGCCCAATGCTGGGACACAGGGTTATATCAGGGTTATATCCCAGTATATCACAGTGTGTGTGTGTGTGTGTGTGTGCGTGTGCGGTGAAACAGTTAAGCTCAGTCCAGCCTTCCCCAGGGGGTCCAAGCCACCTACCACATGGTAAGACATGGGGGACTTTCCCATCTGGGGTTATTTTGTGTGTGTTAACGCGCATCTAGAATCCTCTCTCAGCAACATTATCTTTGACCCTCTGCTACGGAGCACTCTGAGGAAATCAACACATCGGACGGGGTTAATCTGTCAATTCTGTTCATTACCAACGACTGTGTTAACCATTTCTAGTGATCTGCCTCTAAATCAGGGGAGGTTAAACGACCCGGTCTGCAATGGCTTTCCAAGGAAGAGGTGTCCCTTCTTTAAACAACGTGTGGATGGCATGGGAGGTGTGACCACACGGTCCATGTCAGGGTGTGTTGTTGTGTTTGTTACCTTCAGAGCCAAGTCAGTAGCTCTCAGCTCACACTCCTCTACCTGAGCCTTGTCCACACACACCTCTGAAACACACACACACACACACAGTCAGAGAGACAGAAGGAAACACAGAGATGTATGTGTTGTAGTTCCTACAGTGCTCTGCAGTGTGTGGTGCGTGTGTGTGTGTGTATGTGTATGTGTGTGTGTATGTGTATGTGGTGTGCGTATGTATACTTGCCCAGGAGGACACTGAAGTCTACGTCAAGGCGTTTTCGGTAGGTGAAGTCTGGGTCGGTCCCACTGCGATGGAGGACGATCTGAGACACACACTCCTCTATGATCTTAAAGTACTGGGGCCTGAGAGGAGGGGAGGAGAGAGAGAGAGGAGAGGAGAGGAGAGGAGAGGAGAGGAGAGGAGAGGAGAGGAGAGGAGAGGAGAGGAGAGGAGAGGAGAGGAGAGGAGAGGAGGAGAGGAGAGGAGAGGAGAGGAGAGGAGAGAGAGAGAGAGAGAGAGAGAGAGAGAGAGAGAGAGAGAGAGAGAGAGAGAGAGAGAGAGAGAGAGAGGAGGGGAGGTAGAAGAGGGAAATATATACAGAAGGAGAGAAGTTAAAGTCTACAGATAATGATTGTCTCCATGTACCCAGGTGATCTTGTAAATGAACAAGCTGTTAGCGTCCTCCACTCCAAGCTGCTCCTGCTGTCCCAGTCACAGGACTAGATGGTGTCAGGACGGCAGGCGAGGGATTTAACAGCCTGATTAGCTACCGCCGTGAGGGACAGGAGAGAGGGGAGAGGGAGGGAGGGATAGGAGGGGACACAGGTGTGTCCCCTCCTATCCCTCCCTCCTCCCTCCCTCCTCCTCCCCTCCCCTCTCAGAGTGAGAGCGAGAGCGAGAGCGAGAGCGAGAGCGAGAGAGAGAGCGATGCATCCAATCACAGAGTTGCCCGGGAGTGTAAAGGTTAAAAACACCTTGATTCTAGATAAGAACTGAACAAGACGCGGACGCGGCTCATAGAGGTACAACACCATTCAGACTAAAATCAATAAGGAACACGAGCCACTTCATCTGAGGACTAGAAGATATCCAACACCATCACACACCTCTCCTTCAGCATGGGCACTCACCTCTCTAGTTAGGGGAGGGGACAGGACCAGTGACTTAACAAGGAGAATGGTAGTTAAATAAGGACAGGGTGAACAGGAGCAGTGACTTAAGGAGAATGTTATCTCCTCCCCCCATCTCCTCCTCCTCTCTCAGTGTGATCTCTGTGTTTTATCAGCAGTCTGATTAAAGGCTAATGTTAATGAGATCATCTCTATATAATATCCCTAGTAGCCCCTGCTGCTAATACAGCCCTGCCTGTTAATGCAGCACACTGCTCTCTTTCTCTACACGCCTCTCAACGACATCGGCCCGACACAGAGAGAACGCCCACTCTTTCATCTCCTGTCCTCTTCATCTGAACAAGCTGTTCGTGCCGTTGGCTGCAGACTGTGATTTTGACTCTCTCTCTCTCTCTCTCTCTCTCTCTCTCTCTCTCTCTCTCTCTCTCTCTCTCTCTCTCTCTCTCTCTCTCTCTCTCTCTCTCTCTCTCTCTCTCTCTCTCTCTCTCTCTCTCTCTCTCTCTCTCTCTCTCTCTCTCTCTCTCTCTCTCTCTCTCTCTCTCTCTCTCTCTCTCTCTCTCTCTCTCTCTCTCTCTCTCTCTCTCTCTCTCTCTCTCTCTCTCTCCCTCTCTCTCTCTCCTCTCCCTCTCCCTTCGCCCCTCTCTCTCTCTCCCTCTCCCTCTCCCTCTCCCTCTCCCTCTCCCTCTCCCTCTCCCTCCCTCCCCTCTCTTTTCGTTTTAATGGTGCTTTTTAAAGAGCTGGTTATGAGAGTCTGTCACAGTTGGATACTGGTTAAACCTGCAGCCTGATCAAAAGAGGACTTTATAATCTGAAGAATATGGAACGTATCATATGCATTTTGATATATATATATATATATATATATACACTTTTTTAACTCCGATTAAAGTGTCTGGCTAGCCGTCTCTCTCAGCGTTCCGCTTCCCGCTGCGGAGAGAGAAACGGGATCTCTTATCAGTCCTATAACGTGATTAATTTGCTCCTTTTGAAGAGTTATTATGGACAGAAGGTAGAGAGGACTAAACAGTCAAACACCTTGATAGTCCCACAGGATCTCTGTGACTTCCTGCCTTCATCTGCTCCTTACTGTACAGCAGAGACAGGGTGTGACGGTCCATTACCTCATGCCCTAATAAAAGGCTGGAAACATTTCTCTGTGAATCACTTCTAATAATGCATTTATTAGGTGCATAAGTGGTTCAAAGACAGTCTTTATCAATGTAATGTTATAGAATACTATTCTCTCTCTGTCTGGTTCAAAGACAGTCTTTATCAATGTAATGTTATAGAATACTATTCTCTCTCTGTCTGGTTCAAAGACAGCCTTTATCAATGTAATGTTATAGAATACTATTCTCTCTGTCTGGTTCAAAGACAGTCTTTATCAATGTAATGTTATAGAATACTATTCTCTCTCTGTCTGGTTCAAAGACAGTCTTTATCAATGTAATGTTATAGAATACTATTCTCTCTCTGTCTGGTTCAAAGACAGCCTTTATCAATGTAATGTTATAGAATACTATTCTCTCTCTGTCTGGTTCAAAGACAGTCTTTATCAATGTAATGTTATAGAATACTATTCTCTCTCTGTCTGGTTCAAAGACAGTCTTTATCAATGTAATGTTATAGAATACTATTCTCTCTCTGTCTGGTTCAAAGACAGTCTTTATCAATGTAATGTTATAGAATACTGTTCTCTCTCTGTCTGGTTCAAAGACAGTCTTTATCAATGTAATGTTATAGAATACTGTTCTCTCTCTCGGTCTCTCTCTCTTTTTCTCTCCCCCTCCTCAGTCATTGCGCTCCTTCCTCTACATGTCTCTCTTGATGTTTACCACGGGGCACTTTGTACCCTTACATCTTAAGGAACATCTAACCAGACGAGGTAGTAGTTGCCGAAGAAGCAGAAGAAGAAGAGGAAGAGGAGGAGGAGGAGGAAGAGGTGGAGGAGGAAGAGGAAGAGGAGGAAGAGGAGGAGGAGGAGGAGGATGAAGAGGAGGAGGAGAAAGAGGAGGAGGAGGAGGAAGAGAAAGAGGAGGAGGAGGAAGAGGAGGCAGGTGTGTGTGGATTGAGGCGGAGAGATCTTACCGGACCAAGTAGTCGTTGCGGATGAGCATGAGGTGTTGCAGGATGGAGAGGAAGTACACCTCCGCCCCGCTGTCCTTCACCATGCTCTGAACCACGTTGAACACATCTCCCACATCAGTGCAGACAGGGTCAAGGACTCACAACCTTCATATCGTTAGTAATACATTAGAATAAAAGTAAAGAAATTAAATCAGAATTTACATGAGGGGGCTGAAAACAGGAGGACAAAGAGATATGGTATTGCAGAGACTATATAAATATGGTGTTGTAGAGATTATAGAGATATGGAATTGTAGAGACTATAGAGATATGGTATTGTAGAGACTATAGAGATATGGTATTGTAGAGATATGGTATTGTAGAGACTATAGAGATATGGTATTGTAGAGACTATAGAGATATGGCATTGTAGAGATATGGTATTGTAGAGACTATAGAGATATGGTTTTGTAGAGATATGGTATTGTAGAGACTATAGAGATATGGTATTATAGAGACTATAGAGATATGGCATTGTAGAGACTATAGAGATATGGTATTGTAGAGACTATAGAGATATGGTATTGTAGAGATATGGTATTGTAGAGACTATAGAGATATGGTATTGTAGAGACTATAGAGATATGGTATTGTAGAGACTATAGAGATATGGTATTGTAGAGATTATAGAGATATGGAATTGTAGAGACTATAGAGATATGGTATTGTAGAGACTATAGAGATATGGTATTGTAGAGATATGGTATTGTAGAGACTATAGAGATATGGTTTTGTAGAGATATGGTATTGTAGAGACTATAGAGATATGGTATTGTAGAGACTATAGAGATATGGCATTGTAGAGACTATAGAGATATGGTATTGTAGAGACTATAGAGATATGGTATTGTAGAGATATGGTATTATAGAGACTATAGAGATATGGCATTGTAGAGACTATAGAGATATGGTATTGTAGAGATATGGTATTGTAGAGACTGTAGAGATATGGTATTGTAGAGACTATAGAGATATGGTATTGTAGAGACTATAGAGATATGGTATTGTAGAGACTATAGAGATATGGTATTGTAGAGACTATAGAGATATGGTATTGTAGAGACTATAGAGATATGGTATTGTAGAGACTATAGAGATATGGTATTGTAGAGACTATAGAGATATGGTATTGTAGAGACTATAGAGATATGGTATTGTAGAGACTATAGAGATATGGTATTGTAGAGATATTGTATTGTAGAGACTATAGAGATATGGTATTGTAGAGATATGGTATTGTAGAGACTATAGAGATATGGTATTGTAGAGACTATAGAGATATGGTATTGTAGAGACTATAGAGATATGGTATTGTAGAGACTATAGAGATATGGTATTGTAGAGACTATAGAGATATGGTATTGTAGAGATTATAGAGATATGGTATTGTAGGGACTATAGAGATATGGTATTGTAGAGACTATAGAGATATGGTATTGTAGAGACTATAGAGATATGGTATTGTAGGGACTATAGAGATATGGTATTATAGAGACTATAGAGATATGGTATTGTAGGGACTATAGAGATATGGTATTGTAGGGACTATAGAGATATGGTATTGTAGGGACTATAGAGATATGGTATTGTAGGGACTATAGAGATATGGTATTGTAGAGACTATAGAGATATGGTATTGTAGAGACTATAGAGATATGGTATTGTAGGGACTATAGAGATATGGTATTATAGAGACTATAGAGATATGGTATTGTAGAGATATTGTATTGTAGAGACTATAGAGATATGGTATTGTAGAGATATGGTATTGTAGAGACTATAGAGATATGGTATTGTAGAGACTATAGAGATATGGTATTGTAGAGATTATAGAGATATGGTATTGTAGGGACTATAGAGATATGGTATTGTAGAGACTATAGAGATATGGTATTGTAGAGACTATAGAGATATGGTATTGTAGGGACTATAGAGATATGGTATTATAGAGACTATAGAGATATGGTATTGTAGGGACTATAGAGATATGGTATTGTAGAGACTATAGAGATATGGTATTGTAGGGACTATAGAGATATGGTATTGTAGGGACTATAGAGATATGGTATTGTAGAGACTATAGAGATATGGTATTGTAGAGACTATAGAGATATGGTATTGTAGGGACTATAGAGATATGGTATTATAGAGACTATAGAGATATGGTATTGTAGAGATATTGTATTGTAGAGACTATAGAGATATGGTATTGTAGAGATATGGTATTGTAGAGACTATAGAGATATGGTATTGTAGAGACTATAGAGATATGGTATTGTAGAGACTATAGAGATATGGTATTGTAGGGACTATAGAGATATGGTATTGTAGAGACTATAGAGATATGGTATTGTAGAGATGAATGAGGAGAGCAGCTGTTGTATTAGGGGTTAATGTGGGAGTACCTTCCATAAGAGGGGTCAACAGTATCAGCTCTAGTATCTGAATATATGATGGATATGAGACTGAAGGAGGAGAGGCAACGTGACATCAACAACACAGTACACTATGTGGAAAACCACCTGACTGTGGCTTGGTGTGCGTGTGTGTCTCTGTGTGCGTGTGTGTCTCTGTGTGCGTGTGTGTGTGAGAGACTGTGTGTGTGTCTGTGTGTCTCTGTGTGTGTGTGTATGTGTCTCTCTGTGTGTGTGTATGTGTCTCTCTGTGTGTATGTGTCTCTCTGTGTGTGTGTGTGTGTGTGTGTGTGTGTGTGTGTGTATGTGTCTCTGTGTGTGTGTGTGTGTGTGTGTGTGTCTGTGTGTCTCTGTGTGTGTGTGTGTGTCTCTGTGTGTGTGTGTCTGTCTGTGTGTGTGTGTCTCTCTGTGTGTGTGTGTCTCTCTGTGTGTGTGTGTGTATGTGTCTCTCTGTGTGTGTGTATGTGTCTCTCTGTGTGTATGTGTGTCTCTCTGTGTGTGTGTGTGTGTGTGTGTGTGTGTGTGTGTGTGTGTGTGTGTGTGTGTGTGTGTGTGTGTGTGTGTGTGTGTGTGTGTGTGTGTGTGTGTGTGTGTGTGTGTGTGTGTGTGTGTGTCTGTGTGTCTGTGTGTGCATCTCTGTGTGTGTGTGTGTCTGTCTGTGTGTGTGTGTCTCTCTGAGTGTGTGTGTGTGTCTCTGTGTGTCTCTGTGTGCGTGTGTGTGTGTGTCTGTGTGTCTGTGTGTGCGTCTCTGTGTGCGTGTGTCTCTCTGTGTGTATGTGTGTGTGTGTCTCTCTGTGTGTATGTGTGTATGTGTGTGTGTGTGTGTGTGTGTGTGTGTGTCTCTGTGTGTGTGTGTGTGTGTGTGTGTGTGTGTGTGTGTGTGTGTGTGTGTGTGTGTGTGTGTGTGTGTGTGTACGTACAGCAGAAAAGGATATTCAATCTCACTCTTGATGTCCTCCAGCCGGTGATTAAACTCCATCAGGTCCTCCTCCTTGTGCTCCTCAAACACCTATCGGGAAGACAGACATGTAGAGACACATCCATCAAATCGGGATGGCTTTTAAACCCTGTTTCACGTCATGCCTTCAACTGTTATTATCTCAGATAACCATCCTGTATCCTATATAAATGTAGCTATTAGTTTAAAACCAAAATAATATTCAATTCATTCACCTTGAGCTGAATGTCCAGAGCATCGTTCCTGATCGCTGTCAGATGCTGCAGGAAAGAGGGAGGGAGAGAGGGGGAGGGATGGGGTGAGGAACAGAGAGGAGGGGGGACAGAAGGGGAAGAGACAGAGAGATGGGGTGAGGAAGAGAGAGAGGAGGAGAGGGAGAGAGAGAGAGGGAAGGAGATGAAGAAGAAAGAGCAGGAGGACAGGAGGAGGAGGAGGCAACAGAGAAAAAGGTCATTAGATCTCCATCGTAAAACAGCCTCTACAGAACACCATCGTGTTCTACTGAATCCAATAAATGCTGCCTGGAGCCGGGACTAAAAATACATCTGTGTTGACATGACTCTCCTCTGGACCCCCTAAAACACCAGACAGCCAGGACTCTCCTCTACACCCCCTAAAACACCAGACAGCCAGGACTCTCCTCTGGACCCCCTAAAACACCAGACAGCCAGGACTCTCCTCTGGACCCCTAAAACACCAGACAGCCAGGACTCTCCTCTAGACCCCTAAAACACCAGACAGCCAGGACTCTCCTCTGGACCCCCTAAAACACCAGACAGCCAGGACTCTCCTCTAGACCCCCTAAAACACCAGACAGCCAGGACTCTCCTCTGGACCCCCTAAAACACCAGACAGCCAGGACTCTCCTCTAGACCCCCTAAAACACCAGACAGCCAGGACTCTCCTCTGGACCCCTAAAACACCAGACAGCCAGGACTCTCCTCTAGACCCCTAAAACACCAGACAGCCAGGACTCTCCTCTGGACCCCTAAAACACCAGACAGCCAGGACTCTCCTCTGGACCCCTAAAACACCAGACAGCCAGGACTCTCCTCTGGACCCCTAAAACACCAGACAGCCAGGACTCTCCTCTGGACCCCCTAAAACACCAGACAGCCAGGACTCTCCTCTGGACCCCCTAAAACACCAGACAGCCAGGACTCTCCTCTGGACCCCCTAAAACACCAGACAGCCAGGACTCTCCTCTGGACCCCCTAAAACACCAGACAGCCAGGACTCTCCTCTGGACCCCTAAAACACCAGACAGCCAGGACTCTCCTCTGGACCCCTAAAACACCAGACAGCCAGGACTCTCCTCTGGACCCCCTAAAACACCAGACAGCCAGGACTCTCCTCTAGACCCCCTAAAACACCAGACAGCCAGGACTCTCCTCTAGACCCCCTAAAACACCAGACAGCCAGGACTCTCCTCTAGACCCCCTAAAACACCAGACAGCCAGGACTCTCCTCTGGACCCCCTAAAACACCAGACAGCCAGGACTCTCCTCTAGACCCCCTAAAACACCAGACAGCCAGGACTCTCCTCTGGACCCCTAAAACACCAGACAGCCAGGACTCTCCTCTAGACCCCCTAAAACACCAGACAGCCAGGACTCTCCTCTAGACCCCCTAAAACACCAGACAGCCAGGACTCTCCTCTAGACCCCCTAAAACACCAGACAGCCAGGACTGCGTCCCAAATGGCACCCTGTTCATTTTATAGTGCTATGTAGGGAATAGGGAGCCATTTGGGATGCGAGCAGCGCTGTGGTGGCTGATTGCTGCCGCTGCTGCTGCCATTGTTTGTTTGCCTGGTGTGTCTGTTCTGTGTGTGTGTGTGTGTGTTTTGTGTGTGTGTGTGTGTGTGTGTTTTGTGATTGTGTGTGTGTGTGCGTGCGTTGTGTGTTCCTTGCTTCTGGCGCTGTTGATAGAAGGTAAATGTTTTGGGCGGGTGGAGAGAGAGCGAGAGAGAGAGACAGAGAGAGAGCGAGAGAGAGATACAGAGAGAGAGCGCGAGAGAGAGACAGAGAGAGAGCGAGAGAGAGAGAGAGAGCGAGAGAGAGACAGAGAGCCGGCAGGGACAGACAACACAACCAGCCGCCTCGTAGCTCCGCACCCGATTGGCTGCCTGGCGCCAGCATTGACTGGGACGTGCGACCTCTCCTCCGAGCCTTATAAATTATTTGCCACGAAGCATTCTACAATATTTCACTCAAGTGGACAACTAATTTAAATATTAATGTGTACACGGCTTCTAGCTATACGGCTGGGGCTGGGCGGGGGCACCACGCTTAGCTTACCGGTAACATCTCTCTGAGGCCTGAGCGAATAAACTCATTCCTGATGTGAAGCCTGAAGTCCAGCTCATCTGGAGATGTCACCAGCGCATTGATGAGCTGCATACAGGCCACCTAGAATACACAAGCAGAGAGATAACATTCAGAACAACGAATTCAGACCGAGAGACGGGAGGGGAGGGGGAGGAAGGGTGAGGGAGACAGAGGGTGGGGGTCGTGTGTGTGTGTGTCCAGCAGAAGTCATATGGGTGAATAGCGTGAGTCCCTGCATTCTAAATGAATCCTTTCCTAAAGGAAACTAGGAGACCAGAACTCGCACATCTCTATTTTACTGTAGTCACAAACTCTCAGAGATCACAACAGCACACACACCCTCCCTGCCTGCATAAAGACGTGTGTGTGTGTGTGTGTGTGTGTGTGTGTGTGTGTGTGTGTGTGTGTGTGTGTGTGTGTCTGACAGTCAGTTTGAGGGCAAAGCTCAGTCTTGGAAGACGTTCCGTCCTCCCCTTCTCTCCCAGGGGAGTTTGGTTATCTTTCATGTGGAAACCTGGATAGGAGCTATTCAACTGGTCAGGAGAACACATTACAATCAATTATTGATCCCTTACAACTGATGCATTGGTGTGTGAAGTATGAAATAAGGACATGGTGAGAGGGTGGGTGGGGGTGGGGGTGGGGGTGTGTGTGTGTGTGTGTGTGTGTGTGTGTGTGTGTGTGTGTGTGTGTGTGTGTGTGTGTGTGTGTGGATGCATGATGAGAGGATGTAGACAGAGAGTGGTCTCATGTTGATTTGCGTTGTGACAAAGCACATCTAGTCATTGTAGCACGGCAGTCAAAGATTGGCAATTACCCGCGGCATCGTACAGTGACATCAATAGTGTTTCACTCAGGGAGGGCGGCCCCAGTGTCTAATGTCTCACGGGGAGACATCATTTAGATAGAGTGAACAGAGACAGACCTTGGGGAGTGATGGGACTAAGTAGAGAACAGATAGGGATTAGATGGGACTAAGTAGAGAACAGATAGGGATTAGATGGGACTAAGTAGAGAACAGATAGGGATTAGATGGGACTAAGTAGAGAACAGATAGGGATTAGATGGGACTAAGTAGAGAACAGATAGGGATTAGATGGGACTAAGTAGAGAACAGATAGGGATTAGATGGGACTAAGTAGAGAACAGATAGGGATTAGATGGGACTAAATAGAGAACAGATAGGGATTAGATGGGACTAAGTAGAGAACAGATAGGGATTAGATGGGACTAAGTAGAGAACAGATAGGGATTAGATGGGACTAAGTAGAGAACAGATAGGGATTAGATGGGACTAAGTAGAGAACAGATAGGGATTAGATGGGACTAAGTAGAGAACAGATAGGGATTAGATGGAACTAAGTAGAGAACAGATAGGGATTAGATGGAACTAAGTAGAGAACAGATGGGGATTAGATGGGACTAAGTATAGAACAGATAGGGATTAGATGGAACTAAGTAGAGAACAGATAGGGATTAGATGGGACTAAGTAGAGAACAGATAGGGATTAGATGGGACTAAGTAGAGAACAGATAGGGATTAGATGGGACTAAGTAGAGAACAGATAGGGATTAGATGGGACTAAGTAGAGAACAGATAGGGATTAGATGGGACTAAGTAGAGAACAGATAGGGATTAGATGGGACTAAGTAGAGAACAGATAGGGATTAGATGGGACTAAGTAGAGAACAGATAGGGATTAGATGGGACTAAGTAGAGAACAGATAGGGATTAGATGGGACTAAGTAGAGAACAGATCGGGATTAGATGGGACTAAGTAGAGAACAGATCGGGATTAGATGGGACTAAGTAGAGAACAGATCGGGATTAGATGGGACTAAGTAGAGAACAGATCGGGATTAGATGGGACTAAGTAGAGAACAGATAGGGATTAGATGGGACTAAGTAGAGAACAGATAGGGATTAGATGGAACTAAGTAGAGAACAGATAGGGATTAGATGGGACTAAGTAGAGAACAGATAGGGATTAGATGGAACTAAGTAGAGAACAGATAGGGATTAGATGGAACTAAGTAGAGAACAGATGGGGATTAGATGGGACTAAGTAGAGAACAGATAGGGATTAGATGGAACTAAGTAGGAAACAGATAGGGATTAGATGGAACTAAGTAGAGAACAGATGGGGATTAGATGGGACTAAGTAGAGAACAGATAGGGATTAGATGGGACTAAGTAGAGAACAGATAGGGATTAGATGGGACTAAGTAGAGAACAGATAGGGATTAGATGGGACTAAGTAGAGAACAGATAGGGATTAGATGGAACTAAGTAGAGAACAGATAGGGATTAGATGGAACTAAGTAGAGAACAGATAGGGATTAGATGGGACTAAGTAGAGAACAGATAGGGATTAGATGGAACTAAGTAGGAAACAGATAGGGATTAGATGGAACTAAGTAGAGAACAGATAGGGATTAGATGGGACTAAGTAGAGAACAGATGGGGATTAGATGGGACTAAGTATAGAACAGATAGGGATTAGATGGAACTAAGTAGAGAACAGATAGGGATTAGATGGGACTAAGTAGAGAACAGATAGGGATTAGATGGGACTAAGTAGAGAACAGATAGGGATTAGATGGGACTAAGTAGAGAACAGATAGGGATTAGATGGAACTAAGTAGAGAACAGATAGGGATTAGATGGGACTAAGTAGAGAACAGAACAGATCGGGATTAGATGGGACTAAGTAGAGAACAGATCGGGATTAGATGGGACTAAGTAGAGAACAGATCGGGATTAGATGGGACTAAGTAGAGAACAGATAGGGATTAGATGGGACTAAGTAGAGAACAGATAGGGATTAGATGGAACTAAGTAGAGAACAGATAGGGATTAGATGGGACTAAGTAGAGAACAGATAGGGATTAGATGGAACTAAGTAGGAAACAGATAGGGATTAGATGGAACTAAGTAGAGAACAGATGGGGATTAGATGGGACTAAGTAGAGAACAGATAGGGATTAGATGGAACTAAGTAGGAAACAGATAGGGATTAGATGGAACTAAGTAGAGAACAGATGGGGATTAGATGGGACTAAGTAGAGAACAGATAGGGATTAGATGGGACTAAGTAGAGAACAGATAGGGATTAGATGGGACTAAGTAGAGAACAGATAGGGATTAGATGGGACTAAGTAGAGAACAGATAGGGATTAGATGGAACTAAGTAGGAAACAGATAGGGATTAGATGGAACTAAGTAGAGAACAGATAGGGATTAGATGGGACTAAGTAGAGAACAGATAGGGATTAGATGGGACTAAGTAGAGAACAGATAGGGATTAGATGGAACTAAGTAGAGAACAGATAGGGATTAGATGGGACTAAGTAGAGAACAGATAGGGATTAGATGGGACTAAGTAGAGAACAGATAGGGATTAGATGGGACTAAGTAGAGAACAGATAGGGATTAGATGGAACTAAGTAGGAAACAGATAGGGATTAGATGGAACTAAGTAGAGAACAGATAGGGATTAGATGGGACTAAGTAGAGAACAGATAGGGATTAGATGGGACTAAGTAGAGAACAGATAGGGATTAGATGGGACTAAGTAGAGAACAGATAGGGATTAGATGGGACTAAGTAGAGAACATATAGGGATTAGATGGAACTAAGTAGAGAACAGATAGGGATTAGATGGGACTAAGTAGAGAACAGATAGGGATTAGATGGGACTAAGTAGAGAACAGATGGGGATTAGATGGGACTAAGTAGAGAACAGATAGGGATTAGATGGAACTAAGTAGGAAACAGATAGGGATTAGATGGAACTAAGTAGAGAACAGATAGGGATTAGATGGGACTAAGTAGAGAACAGATAGGGATTAGATGGGACTAAGTAGAGAACAGATAGGGATTAGATGGGACTAAGTAGAGAACAGATAGGGATTAGATGGGACTAAGTAGAGAACATATAGGGATTAGATGGAACTAAGTAGAGAACAGATAGGGATTAGATGGGACTAAGTAGAGAACAGATAGGGATTAGATGGGACTAAGTAGAGAACAGATCGGGATTAGATGGGACTAAGTAGAGAACAGATCGGGATTAGATGGGACTAAGTAGAGAACAGATAGGGATTAGATGGGACTAAGTAGAGAACAGATAGGGATTAGATGGAACTAAGTAGAGAACAGATAGGGATTAGATGGGACTAAGTAGAGAACAGATAGGGATTAGATGGAACTAAGTAGGAAACAGATAGGGATTAGATGGAACTAAGTAGAGAACAGATGGGGATTAGATGGGACTAAGTAGAGAACAGATAGGGATTAGATGGAACTAAGTAGGAAACAGATAGGGATTAGATGGAACTAAGTAGAGAACAGATGGGGATTAGATGGGACTAAGTAGAGAACAGATAGGGATTAGATGGGACTAAGTAGAGAACAGATAGGGATTAGATGGGACTAAGTAGAGAACAGATAGGGATTAGATGGGACTAAGTAGAGAACAGATAGGGATTAGATGGGACTAAGTAGAGAACAGATAGGGATCAAAGTCAAAGTCAAAGTCAAAGTCACCATTATTAGTCAGTTGTACAACCGAATGCCTTCAACCGAAATGTGTCTTCCGCATTTAACCCAACCCCTCTGAATCAGAGAGGTGCGGGGGGCTGCCTTTAATCGACATCCACGTCTTCGGCGCCCGGGGAACAGTGGGTTAACTGCCTTGTTCAGGGGCAGAACGACAGATTTTTACCTTGTCAGCTCGGGGATTTGAACTTGCAGCCCTCCGGTTACAAGACCAACGCTCTAACCACTAGGCTACCTGCCGCCCGGATTAGATGGGACTAAGTAGAGAACAGATAAAAGTTCAAGTTCAAGTTACGGCCCTAGACACTAGAGGGGGGATATGAATCAGGGCCAAGCAGGGAAGACAGCAGGACCCCGCACGCACGCGCACACACACACACACACACACACACACACACACACACACACACACACACACACACACACACACACACACACGAGATAAGAATAGCAGAGAGCCTGGTGTGAGTTAATACCACAGGGGGTTAAAGGGATCAGGGTTTGTCTAGTAGCTAAGAGGAGATAACAGCCCATCCTGATGGACCCACAACTAAAAGGTCTGGAAACCCTGGTGTTTCATGACACTAGCCAACTCCTCGGTCCAGGTACACCTTCTGATCGTCTCGACATCTCCTTCTCCCCTCCTACCCGCTCCCCCCACCCTCTCCCCTCACCTTTCCTCTCGTCTCCTCATCCCTCAGCCTCCTGTCATCTCCTCATCCCTTAGCCTCCTGCCCTCGTCTCCTCATCCCTGCCCTCTCGTCTCCTCATCCCTCAGCCTCCTGTCATCTCCTCATCCCAGTGAATGAACTGCTGAACCCGCCTGCTGTAGTCAGGTGGTGTGGAGAAATATCAGATCAGTTTGTTGATTTCCACCCTCGAGGATCAGCCTTACCTCGCGAGAACATGCAATGCTTTCCTAGTTGTTTATTTATTGAAGGGGATTTTTTTTATTAGTTTCTTATGGAGTGAAGTGTGTAGGTGTGTGTGAGAGAGACAGACAGAGACACAGACAGACAGACAGACAGACAGACAGACAGACAGTACTGGAGGACAGAGACAGAGGGCTGACAGTACTGGAGGACAGAGACAGAGGGCTGACAGTACTGGAGGACAGAGACAGAGGGCTGACAGTACTGAAGGACAGAGACAGAGGGCTGACAGTACTGGAGGACAGAGGCAGAGGGCTGACAGTACTGGAGGACAGAGACAGAGGGCTGACAGTACTGAAGGACAGAGACAGAGGGCTGACAGTACTGGAGGACAGAGACAGAGGGCTGACAGTACTGAAGGACAGAGACAGAGGGCTGACAGTACTGGAGGACAGAGGCAGAGGGCTGACAGTACTGGAGGACAGAGACAGAGGGCTGACAGTACTGGAGGACAGAGACAGAGGGCTGACAGTACTGGAGGACAGAGACAGAGGGCTGACAGTACTGGAGGACAGAGACAGAGGGCTGACAGTACTGGAGGACAGAGACAGAGGGCTGACAGTACTGTAGGACAAGGTGAATCAGTACACGACATTGAGAAAGCGTTCTGTGAGTAAAAAGCAGTCATGTTATCATGTCATATTATTTCCCCTCTCATATCTTTTCTTCTTTGGCTTTGAAAACAACAACACTGAGTGTCTGATTCTAGCAGCCTAACCAATGGCACCTTATTCCCTACATAGTGCACTACTTTGACCCATAGGGCTCTGGTCAAAAGTAGTGCACTACACAGGTAATAGGATGCCGTTTGGGACCCTGGTCCTAGCAGCGAGTAAGGACCCCGTTGCACTTACTTGTAATTGGACGGAGCGATCTCTGAGTCCTTCTACGATTGGACTGAACCTCTCCGTGGCCTTGTGTTCTCCAGCTGTGGTGATGGCTTCAAGGACCTTCTCCAAACTAAATGGGAAAAATGAAACGCATGACCGGCCACACAAATGGCTGAAATGATTGCAACGCATTCACCTAGGGGATTTCTCTCTCTCTCTCTACGACTCTAGCTCTCCGCCAAACTGTCTTTCTCTCTACGACTCTAGCTCTCCGCCAACTGTCTCTCTCTCTACGACTCTAGCTCTCCGCCAACTGTCTCTCTCTCTACGACTCTAGCTCTCCGCCAACTGTCTCTCTACGACTCTAGCTCTCCGCCAAACTGTCTTTCTCTCTTTGACTCTAGCTCTCCGCCAACTGTCTCTCTCTCTACGACTCTAGCTCTCCGCCAACTGTCTTTCTCTCTACGACTCTAGCTCTCCGCCAACTGTCTTTCTCTCTACGACTCTAGCTCTCCGCCAACTGTCTCTCTCTACGACTCTAGCTCTCCGCCAACTGTCTTTCTCTCTACGACTCTAGCTCTCCGCCAACTGTCTTTCTCTCTACGACTCTAGCTCTCCGCCAACTGTCTTTCTCTACGACTCTAGCTCTCCGCCAACTGTCTTTCTCTACGACTCTAGCTCTCCGCCAACTGTCTTTCTCTCTACGACTCTAGCTCTCCGCCAACTGTCTTTCTCTCTACGACTCTAGCTCTCCGCCAACTGTCTTTCTCTACGACTCTAGCTCTCCGCCAACTGTCTTTCTCTTCGACTCTAGCTCTCCGCCAACTGTCTTTCTCTACGACTCTAGCTCTCCGCCAACTGTCTTTCTCTCTACGACTCTAGCTCTCCGCCAACTGTCTTTCTCTCTACGACTCTAGCTCTCCGCCAACTGTCTTTCTCTCACGACTCTAGCTCTCCGCCAACTGTCTTTCTCTCACGACTCTAGCTCTCCGCCAACTGTCTTTCTCTACGACTCTAGCTCTCCGCCAACTGTCTTTCTCTACGACTCTAGCTCTCCGCCAACTGTCTTTCTCTCTACGACTCTAGCTCTCCGCCAACTGTCTTTCTCTCTACGACTCTAGCTCTCCGCCAACTGTCTTTCTCTCACGACTCTAGCTCTCCGCCAACTGTCTTTCTCTCTCGACTCTAGCTCTCCGCCAACTGTCTCTCTCTCTATGACTCTAGCTCTCCGCCAACTGTCTTTCTCTCTACGACTCTAGCTCTCCGCCAACTGTCTTTCTCTCTACGACTCTAGCTCTCCGCCAACTGTCTTTCTCTACGACTCTAGCTCTCCGCCAACTGTCTTTCTATGACTCTAGCTCTCCGCCAACTGTCTTTCTCTACGACTCTAGCTCTCCGCCAACTGTCTTTCTCTCTATGACTCTAGCTCTCCGCCAACTGTCTTTCTCTACGACTCTAGCTCTCCGCCAACTGTCTTTCTCTACGACTCTAGCTCTCCGCCAACTGTCTTTCTCTCTACGACTCTAGCTCTCCGCCAACTGTCTTTCTCTCTATGACTCTAGCTCTCCGCCAACTGTCTTTCTCTCTACGACTCTAGCTCTCCGCCAACTGTCTTTCTCTCTGACTCTAGCTCTCCGCCAACTGTCTTTCTCTCTACGACTCTAGCTCTCCGCCAACTGTCTTTCTCTGACGACTCTAGCTCTCCGCCAACTGTCTTTCTCTCTATGACTCTAGCTCTCCGCCAACTGTCTTTCTCTCTACGACTCTAGCTCTCCGCCAACTGTCTTTCTCTCTATGACTCTAGCTCTCCGCCAACTGTCTTTCTCTCGACTCTAGCTCTCCGCCAACTGTCTTTCTCTCTCGACTCTAGCTCTCCGCCAACTGTCTTTCTCTATGACTCTAGCTCTCCGCCAACTGTCTTTCTCTCTGACTCTAGCTCTCCGCCAACTGTCTTTCTCACGACTCTAGCTCTCCGCCAACTGTCTTTCTCTCTACGACTCTAGCTCTCCGCCAACTGTCTTTCTCTCTATGACTCTAGCTCTCCGCCAACTGTCTTTCTCTCTATGACTCTAGCTCTCCGCCAACTGTCTTTCTCTCTACGACTCTAGCTCTCCGCCAACTGTCTTTCTCTCTACGACTCTAGCTCTCCGCCAACTGTCTTTCTCTCTACGACTCTAGCTCTCCGCCAACTGTCTTTCTCTCTACGACTCTAGCTCTCCGCCAACTGTCTTTCTCTCTACGACTCTAGCTCTCCGCCAACTGTCTCTCTCTACGACTCTAGCTCTCCGCCAACTGTCTTTCTCTCTATGACTCTAGCTCTCCGCCAACTGTCTCTCTCTACGACTCTAGCTCTCCGCCAACTGTCTTTCTCTCGACTCTAGCTCTCCGCCAACTGTCTTTCTCTCTACGACTCTAGCTCTCCGCCAACTGTCTTTCTCTATGACTCTAGCTCTCCGCCAACTGTCTTTCTCTCTATGACTCTAGCTCTCCGCCAACTGTCTCTCTCTCTACGACTCTAGCTCTCCGCCAACTGTCTTTCTCTCTATGACTCTAGCTCTCCGCCAACTGTCTTTCTCTCTACGACTCTAGCTCTCCGCCAACTGTCTCTCTCTCTACGACTCTAGCTCTCCGCCAACTGTCTTTCTCTACGACTCTAGCTCTCCGCCAACTGTCTTTCTCTCTCTGACTCTAGCTCTCCGCCAACTGTCTTTCTCTCTACGACTCTAGCTCTCCGCCAACTGTCTTTCTCTCTACGACTCTAGCTCTCCGCCAACTGTCTTTCTCTCTATGACTCTAGCTCTCCGCCAACTGTCTTTCTCTACGACTCTAGCTCTCCGCCAACTGTCTCTCTCTCTACGACTCTAGCTCTCCGCCAACTGTCTTTCTCTCTACGACTCTAGCTCTCCGCCAACTGTCTTTCTCTCTACGACTCTAGCTCTCCGCCAACTGTCTTTCTCTACGACTCTAGCTCTCCGCCAACTGTCTTTCTCTCTACGACTCTAGCTCTCCGCCAACTGTCTTTCTCTCTATGACTCTAGCTCTCCGCCAACTGTCTTTCTCTCTCGACTCTAGCTCTCCGCCAACTGTCTTTCTCTCTATGACTCTAGCTCTCCGCCAACTGTCTTTCTCTCTACGACTCTAGCTCTCCGCCAACTGTCTTTCTCATGACTCTAGCTCTCCGCCAACTGTCTTTCTCTCTATGACTCTAGCTCTCCGCCAACTGTCTTTCTCTCTGACTCTAGCTCTCCGCCAACTGTCTTTCTCTCTATGACTCTAGCTCTCCGCCAACTGTCTTTCTCTCGACTCTAGCTCTCCGCCAACTGTCTTTCTCTCTATGACTCTAGCTCTCCGCCAACTGTCTTTCTCTCTACGACTCTAGCTCTCCGCCAACTGTCTTTCTCTCTCTACGACTCTAGCTCTCCGCCAACTGTCTTTCTCTCTATGACTCTAGCTCTCCGCCAACTGTCTTTCTCTCTACGACTCTAGCTCTCCGCCAACTGTCTTTCTCTCTATGACTCTAGCTCTCCGCCAACTGTCTTTCTCTCTACGACTCTAGCTCTCCGCCAACTGTCTTTCTCTCTATGACTCTAGCTCTCCGCCAACTGTCTTTCTCTCTATGACTCTAGCTCTCCGCCAACTGTCTTTCTCTACGACTCTAGCTCTCCGCCAACTGTCTTTCTCTCTATGACTCTAGCTCTCCGCCAACTGTCTTTCTCTCGACTCTAGCTCTCCGCCAACTGTCTTTCTCTCTACGACTCTAGCTCTCCGCCAACTGTCTTTCTCTCTATGACTCTAGCTCTCCGCCAACTCTTTCTCTACGACTCTAGCTCTCCGCCAACTGTCTTTCTCTCTACGACTCTAGCTCTCCGCCAACTGTCTTTCTCTCTACGACTCTAGCTCTCTCAAGTAGAGGAGGATGAGCGGGAGAGAGAGAAGAGAGATGGAGAACAGAGGAGTGATGTGTAGAGTTGAGGGAGGAGTACAGGAGAATAAGTGGGAGAGAGAGAAGAGAGGATAGATAGGCATGGGTGATGGGGGAGAGGTGGAGCAGAACAGAGGATAGATAACATGGGTGATGGAGGAGAGGTGAACAGGTGGAGCAGAACAGAGGATAGATTACATGGGTGATGGGGGAGAGGTGGAGCAGAAGAGAGGATAGATCATGGGTGATGGGGAGAGGTGGAGCAGAAGAGAGGATAGATAACATGGGTGATGGGGGAGAGGTGGAGCAGAAGAGAGGATAGATAACATGGGTGATGGGGGAGAGGTGGAGCAGAACAGAGGATAGATAACATGGGTGATGGGGGAGAGGTGGAGCAGAACAGAGGATAGATAACATGGGTGATGGGGAGAGGTGGAGCAGAACAGAGGATAGATAACATGGGTGATGGGGAGAGGTGGAGCAGAACAGAGGATAGATAACATGGGTGATGGAGGAGAGGTGGACAGGTGGAGCAGAACAGAGGATAGATAACATGGGTGATGGGGGAGAGGTGGACAGGTGGAGCAGAACAGAGGATAGATAACATGGGTGATGGGGGAGAGGTGGAGCAGAACAGAGGATAGATAACATGGGTGATGGAGGAGAGGTGGAGCAGAACAGAGGATAGATAACATGGGTGATGGAGGAGAGGTGGAGCAGAACAGAGGATAGATAACATGGGTGATGGAGGACAGGTGGAGCAGAACAGAGGATAGATTACATGGGTGATGGGGGAGAGGTGGAGCAGAACAGAGGATAGATAACATGGGTGATGGAGGAGAGGTGAACAGGTGGAGCAGAACAGAGGACAGATAACATGGGTGATGGGGGAGAGGTGGATTAGAACAGAGGATAGATAACATGGGTGATGGAGGAGAGGTGGACAGGTGGAGCAGAACAGAGGATAGATAACATGGGTGATGGAGGAGAGGTGGAGCAGAAGAGAGGATAGATAACATGGGTGATGAGGGAGAGGTGGAGCAGAAGAGAGGATAGATAACATGGGTGATGGGGGAGAGGTGGAGCAGAACAGAGGATAGATAACATGGGTGATGGTGGAGAGGTGGAGCAGAACAGAGGATAGATAACATGGGTGATGGTGGAGAGGTGGAGCAGAACAGAGGATAGATAACATGGGTGATGGAGGAGAGGTGGACAGGTGGAGCAGAACAGAGGATAGATAACATGGGTGATGGGGGAGAGGTGGACAGGTGGAGCAGAACAGAGGATAGATAACATGGGTGATGGAGGAGAGGTGGACAGGTGGAGCAGAACAGAGGATAGATAACATGGGTGATGGGGAGAGGTGGAGCAGAACAGAGGATAGATAACATGGGTGATGGAGGAGAGGTGGAGCAGAACAGAGGATAGATAACATGGGTGATGGAGGAGAGGTGGACAGGTGGAGCAGAACAGAGGATAGATAACATGGGTGATGGGGGAGAGGTGGACAGGTGGAGCAGAACAGAGGATAGATAACATGGGTGATGGAGGAGAGGTGGACAGGTGGAGCAGAACAGAGGATAGATAACATGGGTGATGGGGGAGAGGTGGAGCAGAACAGAGGATAGATAACATGGGTGATGGAGGAGAGGTGGAGCAGAACATAGGATAGATAACATGGGTGATGGAGGAGAGGTGGAGTAGAATAGAGGATAGATAACATGGGTGATGGAGGAGAGGTGGAGCAGAACATAGGATAGATAACATGGGTGATGGAGGAGAGGTGGAGTAGAATAGAGGATAGATAACATGGGTGATGGAGGACAGGTGGAGCAGAACAGAGGATAGATAACATGGGTGATGGAGGACAGGTGGAGCAGAACAGAGGATAGATAACATGGGTGATGGAGGAGAGGTGGACAGGTGGAGCAGAACAGAGGATAGATAACATGGGTGATGGGGGAGAGGTGGAGCAGAACAGAGGATAGATAACATGGGTGATGGAGGAGAGGTGGAGCAGAACATAGGATAGATAACATGGGTGATGGAGGAGAGGTGGAGTAGAATAGAGGATAGATAACATGGGTGATGGAGGACAGGTGGAGCAGAACAGAGGATAGATAACATGGGTGATGGAGGACAGGTGGAGCAGAACAGAGGATAGATAACATGGGTGATGGAGGAGAGGTGGACAGGTGGAGCAGAACAGAGGATAGATAACATGGGTGATGGGGGAGAGGTGGAGCAGAAGAGAGGATAGATAACATGGGTGATGAGGGAGAGGTGGAGCAGAACAGAGGATAGATAACATGGGTGATGGGGGAGAGGTGGAGCAGAACAGAGGATAGATAACATGGGTGATGGGGGAGAGGTGGAGCAGAACAGAGGATAGATAACATGGGTGATGGAGGAGAGGTGGACAGGTGGAGCAGAACAGAGGATAGATAACATGGGTGATGGGGGAGAGGTGGACAGGTGGAGCAGAACAGAGGATAGATAACATGGGTGATGGAGGAGAGGTGGACAGAGGAGTGCTAGAGGAAGTCATGTGAGGGCAGAGTGAAGCAGGGATGGGGACGTACGTGTTCTCCTCGCCCACAATGCAGATGGCTGACAGCAGCTTGACCACGTCAGTCATCATGGCGGGCTGGGTGGGGTCGATAGCTCGGGCCAACAGGGACAGACACTTCTCCTCTCCCAGGATACGCTCCAGACCATACTAGAACCAGACGACAGATTACACGTTACATAGACACACAAACAGCTCTGTACAGCAATCAACAGACTGATGTAGTCTCTCAGCCTGGAGAACAGTCCGACTGATGTAGTCCCACAGCCTGGAGAACAGTCCGACTGATGTAGTCCCACAGCCTGGAGAACAGTCCGACTGATGTAGTCCCACAGCCTGGAGAACAGTCCGACTGATGTAGTCTCACAGCCTGGAGAACAGTCAGACTGATGTAGTCTCTCAGCCTGGAGAACAGTCAGACTGATGTAGTCCCACAGCCTGGAGAACAGTCCGACTGATGTAGTCTCACAGCCTGGAGAACAGTCCGACTGATGTAGTCCCACAGCCTGGAGAACAGTCCGACTGATGTAGTCCCACAGCCTGGAGAACAGTCCGACTGATGTAGTCTCACAGCCTGGAGAACAGTCCGACTGATGTAGTCCCACAGCCTGGAGAACAGTCCGACTGATGTAGTCCCACAGCCTGGAGAACAGTCAGACTGATGTAGTCTCTCAGCCTGGAGAACAGTCAGACTGATGTAGTCTCTCAGCCTGGAGAACAGTCAGACTGATGTAGTCTCACAGCCTGGAGAACAGTCAGACTGATGTAGTCTCTCAGCCTGGAGAACAGTCAGACTGATGTAGTCTCTCAGCCTGGAGAACAGTCAGACTGATGTAGTCTCTCAGCCTGGAGAACAGTCAGACTGATGTAGTCTCACAGCCTGGAGAACAGTCAGACTGATGTAGTCTCTCAGCCTGGAGAACAGTCCGACTGATGTAGTCTCTCAGCCTGGAGAACAGTCAGACTGATGTAGTCTCACAGCCTGGAGAACAGTCAGACTGATGTAGTCTCTCAGCCTGGAGAACAGTCAGACTGATGTAGTCTCTCAGCCTGGAGAACAGTCAGACTGATGTAGTCTCACAGCCTGGAGAACAGTCCGACTGATGTAGTCCCACAGCCTGGAGAACAGTCAGACTGATGTAGTCTCACAGCCTGGAGAACAGTCAGACTGATGTAGTCTCTCAGCCTGGAGAACAGTCAGACTGATGTAGTCTCACAGCCTGGAGAACAGTCAGACTGATGTAGTCCCACAGCCTGGAGAACAGTCAGACTGATGTAGTCTCTCAGCCTGGAGAACAGTCAGACTGATGTAGTCTCACAGCCTGGAGAACAGTCAGACTGATGTAGTCCCACAGCCTGGAGAACAGTCAGACTGATGTAGTCCCACAGCCTGGAGAACAGTCAGACTGATGTAGTCCCACAGCCTGGAGAACAGTCAGACTGATGTAGTCCCACAGCCTGGAGAACAGTCAGACTGATGTAGTCCCACAGCCTGGAGAACAGTCAGACTGATGTAGTCTCACAGCCTGGAGAACAGTCAGACTGATGTAGTCTCACAGCCTGGAGAACAGTCCGACTGATGTAGTCCCACAGCCTGGAGAACAGTCCGACTGATGTAGTCCCACAGCCTGGAGAACAGTCCGACTGATGTAGTCTCTCAGCCTGGAGAACAGTCAGACTGGTTCTAACGTGGAAACATCCCAGCACAACAACAGAAGCTGTATATGAAGACATCATTAAGACAGAGAAACACAACTGAATAAAGAACACATTTTGTTATTCAGTGTGTGTGTGTGTGTGTGTGAGGTGTAACCGATGTAACATACTTGTGTATATTTTGTGTAGAGTGTTATTCCTCAAGAGTAAAGGTCAATACATTGAATATGTATTATATCCCCTGCACTTTCCCAGTCCGCTCGGCAGGATGTGTTAGGAATGAGCTTGACTTGAGGCCCACTGAGGATTGGTGTGTGTGTGGGGGGGGCTAATGACAGCTGTGAATACACACCATCTTAACGGAGAAGCGTTTATGAACTATTATAACCATATGCTGTGAGGAACACTGCCTGTCTTGCCAGGGCTCAGCCACACGATGCTCCTATTCTCAGACTACTCAGAGGATTCAAGATAAACATAACATATCAAAAACTAAATTTCTATTTATTTTGAATTAGCATATCCGTAATGTGAAATGTTTTACAACGCTTTATTATTTCAGGAAGTTTTTTTTTTTCCATTTGCGCACAATGATTAATTAAGCCCGTCTTAAAGAACGAGGATTGAATTGTGTTGGCAGACTTTTTTGATGAAGACAATTCAAAATGTTAGTGCAGTAACAGTGTGTTTGGTCTGGGCAGCACAGCGAGGCAGGCCTGGAAACAAGACAACACACATCCTTCTGTTCCTTCCTGTTATCACTGGGAGGGAGAGAGGGGAGGAGAGATGGGAGGGGAGGAGAGATGGGAGGGGAGGAGAGATGGGAGGGAAGGAGAGATGGGAGGGGAGGAGAGATGGGAGGGAAGGAGAGATGGGAGGGAAGGAGAGATGGGAGGGGAGGAGAGATGGGAGGGAAGGAGAGATGGGAGGGGAGGAGAGATGGGAGGGAAGGAGAGATGGGAGGGAAGGAGGGAAGGAGAGATGGGAGGGAAGGAGAGATGGGAGGGGAGGGATGAAGGGAAGGAGATAAGGGAGGGAAGGAGAGATGGGAGGGAAGGAGAGAAGGAGAGATGGGAGGGATGAAGGGAAGGAGAGATGGGAGGGGAGGAGGGAAGGAGAGAAGGGAGGGAAGGAGGGAAGGGAAGGAGAGATGGGAGGGAAGGAGAGAAGGGAAGGAGAGATGGGAGGGAAGGAGGGAAGGGAAGGAGAGATGGGAGGGAAGGGATGAAGGGAAGGAGAGATGGGAGGGAAGGAGAGAAGGGAAGGAGAGAAGGGAAGGAGAGATGGGAGGGAGAGATGGGAGGGAGAGATGGGAGGGGAGGAGAGATGGGAGGGAGAGATGGGAAGGAGAGATGGGAGGGGAGGGATGAAGGGAAAGAGGGAGGGTGGGAGGGGGATGAGAAGGAAGAGAGGAAGGGAAGGAGAAAGAGAGGGGAGGAGGAAGAGAGAGCGGAGGAGGGGGGGAGAGGGAAAGCCACTGACAGCTGGTTTGGAACACCTGTCTGGCAGCCTCTGCAGGCGCTGTGGGTGGGGCGTATCCCAAGACGCAGCAGGAGGCGAGGGAAAGGTCTGTGAGCCAGTGCCCGTGGGTAAAAGAGGCGCTTGGCACCTGTTGTGGCAACAGAATTACACAAGACCTTACAGCGAGAGGCGAGGAGGAGCGGTGTGCCAGACGGGCTCCACTGGGCTTCAGCTCCACACTACAACAACTCCTCCCCGAGTGGCTGAGACCGGGCTGCATCCCAAAATGGCATTTATGATCATTTAAAGTAAAGATATACAGGCATTTCTAATAAAACAAATCAAATCCAATTTTATCTGTCACATGCGCTAAAAGACAACGGGTCTTGACTGTACGGTGAAATACTTACGAGCACCTTCCCAACGACAAAGATAAAAAATATGAAATAAAATTAATACAAGAGGAATAAAATATACAGGTTGACCTTTAGTGGCATGACTCTGGTCCAGGTTGACCTTTAGTGGCATGACTCTGGTCCAGGTTGACCTTTAGTGGCATGACTCTGGTCCAGGTCGACGTTTGTCGTCATGACTCTGGTCCAGGTCGACGTTTGTCGTCATGACTCTGGTCCAGGTCGACGTTTGTCGTCATGACTCTGGTCCAGGTCGACGTTTGTCGTCATGACTCTGGTCCAGGTCGACGTTTGTCGTCATGACTCTGGTCCAGGTCGACGTTTGTCGCCATGACTCTGGTCCAGGTCGACGTTTGTCGCCATGACTCTGGTCCAGGTCGACGCTTGTCGCCATGACTCTGGTCCAGGTCGACGCTTGTCGCCATGACTCTGGTCCAGGTCGACGCTTGTCGCCATGACTCTGGTCCAGGTCGACGCTTGTCGTCATGACTCTGGTCCAGGTCGACGCTTGTCGCCATGACTCTGGTCCAGGTCGACGCTTGTCGCCATGACTCTGGTCCAGGTCGACGCTTGTCGTCATGACTCTGGTCCAGGTCGACGTTTGTCGTCATGACTCTGGTCCAGGTCGACGTTTGTCGTCATGACTCTGGTCCAGGTCGACGTTTGTCGTCATGACTCTGGTCCAGGTCGACGTTTGTCGTCATGACTCTGGTCCAGGTCGACGTTTGTCGTCATGACTCTGGTCCAGGTCGACGTTTGTCGTCATGACTCTGGTCCAGGTCGACCTTTAGTGGCATGACTCTGGTCCAGGTCGGCCTTTGTCGTCATGACTCTGGTCCAGGTCGACGTTTGTCGTCATGACTCTGGTCCAGGTCGACGTTTGTCGTCATGACTCTGGTCCAGGTCGGCGTTTGTCGTCATGACTCTGGTCCAGGTCGACGTTTGTCGTCATGACTCTGGTCCAGGTCGACGTTTGTCGTCATGACTCTGGTCCAGGTCGACGTTTGTCGTCATGACTCTGGTCCAGGTCGACGTTTGTCGTCATGACTCTGGTCCAGGTCGACGCTTGTCGTCATGACTCTGGTCCAGGTCGACGTTTGTCGCCATGACTCTGGTCCAGGTCGACGCTTGTCGCCATGACTCTGGTCCAGGTCGACGTTTGTCGTCATGACTCTGGTCCAGGTCGACGTTTGTCGTCATGACTCTGGTCCAGGTCGACGTTTGTCGTCATGACTCTGGTCCAGGTCGACGTTTGTCGTCATGACTCTGGTCCAGGTCGACGTTTGTCGTCATGACTCTGGTCCAGGTTGATGTTTGTCGTCATGACTCTGGTCCAGGTTTACATTTTGTGGTTCACCTTCCAACAGGACAAGAACCCTAAGCACCAAGAAAACGTAGGAGTAGCTTCGGGACAAGTCTCTGAATGTAAAGGGTCTGAATACTTATGTAAATTAAATATTTCATTTTAAATTCTTAATACATTTGCAAAAAATTCTAAAAACCTGTTTTTACATTTATTATGGGGTATTGTGATGTCATTATGGGGTATTGTGATGTCATTATGGGGTATTGTGATGTCATTATGGGGTATTGTGATGTCATTATGGGGTATTGTGTGTAGATTGATGATGGAGAAAATATATATTTAAATCAATTTTAGAACAAGGCTGTAACGTAACAAAATGTTGAAAAAGTCAAGGGGTCTGAATACTTTCCCAGAATGCACCGTACTTGAAAATCTATGGCAAAACCTGAACATGGTTACCTAGCAATGAACAACAACCAATTTGACAGAGCTGGAATAATTTTGAAGAGAACCATGTGCAAACGCTGTATAATCCAGGTGTGGACATATCTCAGATTTACCCAGAAAGCTGTTAAATCGCTGCCAACGTACTGACTCAGGGGTGTGAATACTTGCATTGTTTGTAAATGCATTGTTTGTATTTCAAGTTCAATAAATGTTGCACACATTTCTAGAAATGTGTTTCCACTTTGTTATTACGGTGTGTTGTGTATTGACGGGTGAGAGAGAAAAACAAAAGGATTTAATCCATTTTGAATGTAGGCTGTAAAAACAAAATGTGGAATAAGTCAAGGGGTATATGAACACTTTCAGGAGGGACGGGGACTACCAGAACCAATTCAGCAGTGGGACGCAGTCCTACTCTCCCAGACAAGAGACTATCCGTGGTGGCATCCGTGGTGCCTCTAGTGCTCTGTCTGTTTCCATGGTATTAGGACTAATAGAGGACTTCGTCAATACTGAGGGCGTGGGGTCCTCCTCTCGTCAATACTGAGGGTTCGGGGTCCTCCTCTCGTCAATACTGAGGGTTCGGGGTCCTCCTCTCGTCAATACTGAGGGTTCGGGGTCCTCCTCTCGTCAATACTGAGGGTTCGGGGTCCTCCTCTCGTCATTACTGAGGGTAGGGTCCTCCTCTCGTCAATACTGAGGGTTCGGGGTCCTCCTCTCGTCAATACTGAGGGTTCGGGGTCCTCCTCTCGTCAATACTGAGGGTTCGGGGTCCTCCTCTCGTCAATACTGAGGGTTCGGGGTCCTCCTCTCGTCAATACTGAGGGTTCAGGGTCCTCCTCTCGTCAATACTGAGGGTTCAGGGTCCTCCTCTCGTCAATACTGAGGGTTCAGGGTCCTCCTCTCGTCAATACTGAGGGTGTGGGGACCTCCTCTTGTCAATACTTGTCCTCTACTCCAATCCAACAGGTCCCAGACGTGCTCAATGGGATTGAGATCCGGGCTCTTCGCTGACCATGGTAGAACCCTGACATTCCTGTCTTGCAGGAAATCAGCCATACTGCTCGTTCTGTGCGTGGTGGCATTGTCATGCTGGAGGGTCATGTCAGGATGAGCCTGCAGGAAGGGTACCACATGAGGGAGGAGGATGTCTTCCCTGTAATAGACAGCGTTGAGATTGCCTGCAATGACAACAAGCTCAGTCCGATGATGCTGTGACACACCTCCCCAGACCATGACGGACCCTCCACCTCCAAATCGATCCCGCTCTAGAGTACAGGCCTTGGTGTTACGTTCATTCCTTCGGCAATAAACGCGAATCCGACCATCACCACTGGTGAGACAAAACCGCGACTCGTCAGAGAAGAGCACTTTTTTCCAGTCCTGTCTGGTCCAGCGACGGTGGGTTTGTGCCCATAGGTGACCTTGTTGCCGGTGATGTCTGGTGAGAACCTGCCATACAAGAGGCCTACAAGCCCTCAGGCCAGCCTCTCTCAGCCTATTGCGGACAGTCTGAGCACTGATGGAGGGATTGTGCGTTCCTGGTGTAACTCGGGCAGTTGTTGTTGCCATCCTGTACCTGTCCTGCAGGTGTGATGTTCGGATGTACCGATCCTGTGCAGGTGTTGTAACACGTGGTCTGCCACTGCGAGGACGATCAGCTGTCTGTCCTGTCTCCCTGTAGAGCTGTCTTAGGCATCTCACAGTCCGGACATTGCAATTAATTGCCCTGGCCACATCTGCAGTCCTCATGCATCCTTGCAGCATGCCTAAGGCACGTTCACGCAGATGAGCAGGGACCCTGGGCATCTTTCTTTTGGTGTTTTTCAGAGTCAGTAGAAAGGCCTCTTTAGTGTCCTAAGTTTTCATAACTGTGACCTTAATTGCCTACCGTCTGAAAGCTGTTAGTGTCTCATTCCACAGGTGCATGTTCATTAATTGTTTATGGTTTATTGAACAAGCATGGGAAACAGTGTTTAAACCCTTTACAAGGAAGATCTGAGAAGTTATTTCGATTTTTACGAATTATAGATACAGTATATATATATATAGATACATATATATATATATATATATATATATATATATATATATATATATATATATATATATATATAGATACAGTATATCAATATATCGATAGATTGATATATAGATAGATAGGATATGTGGCATTAGAGAGGACTATACTGTATACCTCCAATAGCAGCGTTGCAACTGGTGTTCATACATGCTGCCAACAATGTAAGGGATAAACCTAACCAACGTTTCAGCAACGCAGTGCCTTCAGCTTTTCACTATGTAAAAGACAACTAAATGATTAGCTACATTACCTTGTTGTTCATGCAGGATTAGCTGCATTACCTTGTTGTTCATGAAGGATTGGCTACATTACCTTGTTGTTCATGAAGGATTAGCTACATGACCTTGTTGTTCATGAAGGATTAGCTACATTACCTTGTTGTTCATGAAGGATTAGCTACATTACCTTGTTGTTCATGAAGGATTGGCTACATTACCTTGTTGTTCATGAAGGATTAGCTACATTACCTTGTTGTTCATGAAGGATTAGCTACATTACCTTGTTGTTCATGAAGGATTAGCTACATTACCTTGTTGTTCATGAAGGATTAGCTGCATTACCTTGTTGTTCATGAAGGATTAGCTACATTACCTTGTAGTTCATGAAGGATTGGCTACATTACATTGTTGTTCATGAAGGATTAGCTACATTACCTTGTAGTCCATGAAGGATTGCCTGCATTACCTTGTTGTTCATGAAGGCTTTGAGGCACTGGATGACTTTATGCTGGCTCTTCTTGTCAGGTTTATCCTGGCTACAGAGACAACAGACAGAGAGAGTAGAGAGAGAGATGTAGAGAGAGTGAGTGAGGTGGGGAGAGAGAGAGAGAGAGAGAGAGAGAGAGAGAGAGAGAGAGAGAGAGAGAGAGAGAAATGGAGTAGAGATGAGATGAACATTGAACATGTGATGTTTCTACATTGAGTTAATGCAGTCAGTGTGTGTGCATGTTCATCCGCCTGCATGTGCGTGTGTGTGTGCATACAGAGTGTGTGTGTGTGTGTGTTCTTACTGTTTCTTGTGGAGCAGCTTCTCCAGAATGTCCAGCAGCAGTCCCATACCCTCATGGCCAAAGCTCTGCACCCAGCTGGGGGACAAAGGAAAACAGCTCATGAATAAATACACCTCTTTCTATCCAAACTGGTGGTTTTACACCTCATCTATGGTCACTGGATGGACGAGAGCAGTGGTTCGCATCCTTTTTTGGTTCCTGTTCCACCAACTGATTTCTGCTCTGCCCAGAGTACCCCTGATGTACCCCCTCATGTGGGTATTACCAGGAACCCTACAGTCTCATGAGTCTTCTCAAATACCCCCTGAGGATAGGCCAGGTACCCCCAGGGATCCTGGTAACCTCTGTAGATAGGCCAGGTACCCCCAGGGATCCTGGTAACCTCTGTAGGGGAACAACTGGACTAGTTGGTAACTTTATCTGGTCTCCACTAGTGCACTACATAGAGCAGAAGGGTTCCATTTGGGACACGACCACCCATCCATACTAGACTAAAGAGCAGGGAAGGCGTGTTAAAGCGTGATGACAGCCAACGTCCCTGGAGTGGCAGGCCTGTTTTTCTGTTTTTAACCTATCAGCACATTCAGACAGGCAGAGAAGAACTTCTCCCGACGGACCAATAGACGAAACGGCGAATGGACTAAAAACCACAGTGATCCGAGTTAAAATCACATCTCCATCTCTCTCCTTTCAGCCACTCAATCCCCCTGTGGGGTGACAAATCTAATAATACTGCTATTGCCTGGTCTATAATTGAGGAGAAACTGGATGAATTCCCAAAGCTGTAATTTCTCTAAGTTGTTTATTACACATAGCTTAGGCTGTTTGAGGGGAACATCATGTGTGATTCAGAGGTTTCAGAGCAGAGGGGAGGACAGACAGGAGGGAGACAGACAGACAGACGTAATCCTCCCTGCTAGGAGATGATCCATACTTCTTTCAAGTCACTTTCAACTTCTCACAGAGGATTTAGCCTGGCACTCCAAACCTTCAAAAACAAAATGTGATAGCACAGTGTGAGCCCTGTCCCTTTCAGCCTCGGAGTTCTTCAAGTCTTATCCTGACAACCGAATATATGGAGAGCAGCTTCAATTATGTACATTGAACTAGCCCCATTCTATTTCTATAAATACAAACAGACAGAGAGAGACAGAGACAGAGACAGAGAGACAGAGACAGAGAGACAGAAGAGACAGAGACAGAGAGACAGAGACAGAGAGACAGAGACAGAGAGAGAGAGAGAGAGAGAGAGAGAGAGAGAGAGAGAGAGACAGAGACAGAGACAGAGAGGAGAGTGAGAGCGCGAGAGAGGAGCTGGATAACAGGGATCATCCATCGATGAGGATCTGAGTGCCCCCCCTCCCTCCCCTCCCTCCTCCATCCATGTCAGCAGGACTGAAACAAAAGCCGTCCCACTTCAGCTCTGCAGGCGGTGGACAACCAGAGAAAGGCTGGGTCCTGTTCCATGACAATTAGTCCAAAACAAGTCTCATCAAAACAAAAGACAGACCCCTCTTCAGTGGAGCTGTAACCATGGAGATCTGTGTTCTATCCATTCTTCTCCTCATGAACACAGGTGTATAGTAGTGTGTGTGTGTAGTGTGTGTGTGTGTAGTGTGTGTGTGTGTGTGTGTGTGTGTGTGTGTGTGTGTGTGTGTGTGTGTGTGTGTGTGTGTAGTGTGTGTATGTGTGTGCTGGAGTAACAGCTGAGTTCATTGGAACTGCTCTAACACCCACACACTGACAAAAAGAGAAGACCGAGAAGGAATACTGGGCTCACTAAGGCCTGTGTCCCAAAAGGCACTCTTTTCCCTATATAGAGCACTACCACCATAGCCCTATGGACCCTACACAAACGTAGTGCACTAAATAGGGAATAGGGTGCCATTTGACACGGAGCCAAGTCTCCCATCTCCTCGTGAAACAGAGAGGGAGGGAGGCTTTGCGCGCTGAGTGGAGTGCACATTGAAGTTGAGTAGCGAGCCATGTGAAAGTGCTTTGAACTCTGTGTGTACGTCTGCCCTGCTGTGGCGGACCCTTCAATTTAACAGAGTCATTAGCTAGTCCAGCGGTGTCTAGCGAAGCCCTAAATGAGTCACTTCACTGACAGCCTCTCCCCTCTCTCGCTTGACCATCCACCATGTCTGAAGAGCCGCAGAGAGAGACGCGACGTCCCAAATAGTACCCTTTATAGTGTACTACTGTTGACCAGGGCCATTTGGGCACTATAAAAGGTAACAGGCTGTCATTTAGGATGCAGAAAGAGACACAAACATCTCCCACTGCTGGCGGAGTCGCATCACAGAGGAGAGACAGCAGTTACCAGGGGGATGTGTCATCACAGAGGAGAGACAGCGGTTACCAGGGGGACGTGTCATCACAGAGGAGAGACAGTGGTTACCAGGGGGACGTGTCATCACAGAGAGAGAGACAGCGGTTACCAGGGGGACGTGTCATCACAGAGAGAGAGACAGCGGTTACCAGGGGGACGTGTCATCACGGAGAGACAGCGGTTACCAGGGGGACGTGTCATCACAGAGAGAGAGACATCGGTTACCAGGGGGACGTGTCATCACAGAGAGAGAGAGACAGCGGTTACCAGGGGGACGTGTCATCACAGAGAGAGAGAGACAGCGGTTACCAGGGGGACGTGTCATCACAGAGGAGAGACAGCGGTTACCAGGGGGATGTGTCATCACAGAGAGAGAGACAGCGGTTACCAGGGGGACGTGTCATCACAGAGAGAGAGAGACAGCGGTTACCAGGGGGATGTGTCATCACAGAGGAGAGACAGCGGTTACCAGGGGGATGTGTCATCACAGAGAGAGAGAGACAGCGGTTACCAGGGGACGTGTCATCACAGAGGAGAGACAGCGGTTACCAGGGGACGTGTCATCACAGAGAGAGACAGCGGTTACCAGGGGCGTGTCATCACAGAGAGAGAGACAGCGGTTACCAGGGGATGTCATCACAGAGGAGAGACAGCGGTTACCAGGGGACGTGTCATCACAGAGAGAGAGACAGCGGTTACCAGGGGACGTGTCATCACAGAGAGAGACAGCGGTTACCAGGGGACGTGTCATCACAGAGAGAGAGACAGCGGTTACCAGGGGGCGATGTCATCACAGAGAGAGAGACATCGGTTACCAGGGGACGTGTCATCACAGAGAGAGAGAGACAGCGGTTACCAGGGGGACGTGTCATCACAGAGAGAGAGACAGCGGTTACCAGGGGGACGTGTCATCACAGAGAGAGAGAGACAGCGGTTACCAGGGGGACGTGTCATCACAGAGAGAGACAGCGGTTACCAGGGGGCGTGTCATCACAGAGAGAGAGACAGCGGTTACCAGGGGACGTGTCATCTGAGAGAGAGACAGCGGTTACCAGGGGGACGTGTCATCACAGAGAGAGAGAGACATCGGTTACCAGGGGGACGTGTCATCACAGAGAGAGAGACAGCGGTTACCAGGGGGACGTGTCATCACAGAGAGAGAGAGACATCGGTTACCAGGGGGACGTGTCATCACAGAGAGAGAGAGACATCGGTTACCAGGGGGACGTGTCATCACAGAGAGAGACAGCGGTTACCAGGGGGACGTGTCATCACAGAGAGAGAGAGACAGCGGTTACCAGGGGACGTGTCATCACAGAGAGAGACAGCGGTTACCAGGGGACGTGTCATCACAGAGAGAGAGAGACAGCGGTTACCAGGGGGATGTGTCATCACAGAGAGAGAGAGACAGCGGTTACCAGGGGGATGTGTCATCACAGAGAGAGAGACAGCGGTTACCAGGGGGACGTGTCATCACAGAGAGAGACAGCGGTTACCAGGGGGACGTGTCATCACAGAGAGAGAGACAGCGGTTACCAGGGGGATGTGTCATCACAGAGGAGAGACAGCGGTTACCAGGGGGATGTGTCATCACAGAGAGAGAGAGAGACAGCGGTTACCAGGGGGACGTGTCATCACAGAGGAGAGACAGCGGTTACCAGGGGGACGTGTCATCACAGAGGAGAGACAGTGGTTACCAGGGGGACGTGTCATCACAGAGGAGAGACAGCGGTTACCAGGGGGGCGTGTCATCACAATGCGCCCCATGTCATCATTAGGGGCCACTAACTCAGACATGATCAGTCTCTTAAAGTGTCAGCCTCAGCAGGAAGCAGCAAGACAAGGTTAATTTATGCACGCTGACCTTCAGCGAGGCGGCGACAGGAAGGCGACAGGAAGGACTCCAACCGTCCACAAGATGAATGAATGAAGTCTATCAGAGAGAGATGTGGCCCGCAACATCCCATTTAAATATGAACGCGTTTACAGTCATTTCTTCTCTCTCACTGCAGGAATAATGTGTACGTCCCAAACGGTACCCTATTACCTATATAGTGCACTACATAGGGAATAGGGAGCCATTTTGGGACACATCCTATTAGGTGTCAAACCAGGCCAGAACACAGACGGTGGAGTAACATGTGTACCGTCACACAGTGGTAATATGTAGGAGTGAAGGGTGGCAGCCTGGACGCCACCAGACGCAGAGACAACATTAACAGACGGAGGAAAACACATTTATCATCTCACTGCCCTGAAACAGAAAAACACACAGAAATCATAGAAGAATAATGAGCCACCTTATCTGGCTCACTTCATGGCTAAGGTAGCTTGACTTCCACTCGCCTCTAGAGGATTCTCCCCAAGGCTCTGTGTGTGTGTGTGTGTGTGTGTGTGTGTGTGTGTGTGTGTGTGTGTGTGTGTGTGGACTTCTCTACCAGATAAAGGATAAAGAACAAGTCATCTGACTAAGTGTGTTTTTCACTACTGGTTCCTCCCTCGTCCCCCTCCTCCTCCCTCGTTCCTCCCCGTCCCCCCCTCCTCCTCCCCGTTCCTCCCTGGTTCCTCCCCGTTCCCCCCTCGTCCCCCCCTCTTGTATTATTATGAAGGGGACTGCTTATTGGAGAGGGACTGACTCCAGTAATGGCCACACATAGAAAGGCCGTATTCCCCGTCTCGTCACTGGCAAAACGGTAACAATGAAGCCTGGGATTTTTAATCAGGAGACAGTGAGCCACACAGGCTGATTTGATGCTCTATCAAAGCTGATGATTTTACACTGTGATCTGGCGATCGCCCCGCAATGACTGATTTCCACGACGTGTCAGTCGGCAATCACTCTGCTGTGTGAGTGTGTTTACTATTCCATTCAGCCTATCACTGGAGAGGGACGGGAGGGAGTAGAGGAAGGTATGGAATGGGAGGAGGGGGGGTAGAGGGTTAGGGTTAGGCTTGCAAGCCTCCTCCTCCCCCTCCTCCCTCTCCTCCTCGCCCCCCTCACGCTCAGTGCCCTTGTTTTGCCTGTAAATGAGAGCATTAATCTGAATAGCCCATATCTGTTTCAGTTGAGAGCAGCAGCAGTTTTCCAGTTCACCAGACTGAACCGACCCACTCCATAGACTGGGGGTTTATCTGCATAGAAACATCTTGGGCGGGCCGTCTATGTCCAAACAGTAATATATACATACATACATACATACAGTTGAAGTCGGAAGTTCACATACACCTTAGGTTGGAGTGATTTAAACTTGTTTTTCAACCACTCCACAAATTTCTTGTTAACAAACTATAGTTTTGGCAAGTCGGTTAGGACATCTACTTTGTGCATGACACAAGTAAATTTTCCAACAATTGTTTACAAACAGATTATTTCACTTATAATTCATTGTATCACAATTCCAGTGGGTCAGAAGTTTACATACACTAAGTTGAATGTGCATTTAAACAGCTTGGAAAACTCCAGAAAATGATGTCATGGCTTTAGAAGCTTCGGATAGGCTAATTAACATCATTTGAGTCAATTGGAGGTGTACCTGGGGATGTATTTCAAGGCCTACCTTCAAACTCAGTGCCTCATTGTTTGACATCATGGGGAAATTGGCTCCTAGAGAAGAACGTACTTTGGAGCGAAAAGTGCAAATCAATCCCAGAACAACAGCAAAGGACCTTGTGAAGATGCTGGAGGAAACAGGTACAAAAGTATCTATATCCACAGTAAAATGAGTCCTATATCGGCATAACCTAAAAGGCCGCTCAGCAAGGAAGAAGTCACTGCTCCAAAACCGCCATAAAAAAGCCAGACTACGGTGTGCAACTGCACATGGGGACAAAGATCGTACTTTTTGGAGAAATGTCCTCTGGTCTGATGAAACAAAAATAGAACTGTTTGGCCATCGTTATGTTTGGAGGAAAAAGGGGGAGGCTTGCAAGCCGAAGAACACCATCCCAACCGTGAAGCACGGGGGTGGCAGCATCATGTTGTGGGGGTGCTTTGCTGCAGGAGGGACTGGTGCACTTCCCAAAATAGATGGCATCATGAGGAAGGAAAAGTATGTGGATATATTGAAGCAACATCTCAAGATCAGTCAGGAAGTTAAAGCTTGGTCGCAAATGGGTCTTCCAAATGGACGATGACCCCAAGCATACTTCCAAAGTTGTGGCAAAATAGCTTAAGGACAACAAAGTCAAGGTATTGGAGTGGCTATCACAAAGCCCTGACCTCAATCCCATAGAAAATTTGTGGGCAGAACTGAAAAAGCGTATGCGAGCAAGGAGGCCTACAAACCTGACTCAGTTACACCAGCTCTGTCAGGAGGAATGGGCAAAAATTCACCCAACGTATTGTGGGAAGCTTGTGGAAGGCTACCTGAAACGTTGGACCCAAGTTAAACAATTTAAAGGCAATGCTACCAAATTGAGTGTATGTAAACTTCTGACCCACTGGGAATGTGATGAATGAATTAAAAGCTGAAATAAATCATTCTCTCTACTATTATTCTGACATTTCACATTCTTAAAATAAAGTGGTGATCCTAACTGACCTAAAACAGGGACTGTTTACTAGGATTAAACGTCAGGAATTGTGAAAAACTGAGTTTAAATGTACTTGGCTAAGGTGTATGGAAATTTCCAACTTCAACTGTATATATAATTCTGTGGTGGAAAGTATTTTCAGTGTAAATTTAAAAACGACTACAACCAGACAAAGAACGTAGAACAGATAATAGACCTTTATATTTCTAAATAAGAATATATTTGAGAACTAACAATCACCTAAATAAAAGCTTGGCAGTCAGGGGAGAATGTTAAATGTAAACATGATGCATTCAGGAGTAGTTCTGTTATGGAATGGGGGCCTCCATTGATTATAATGGTTCAGTCAGATTGCATAAGCCATGTCAAATTGTGGAGAATTTAGCTTTAAAACATCAATATTTTGTCACTGTGGAGGCCTCTAAAATGTTCAGGTCGCCGACCAAACCATTGGCCACGCCCACTGGCCACGCCCAATGGCCACGCCCACCACCTAAGCCTAATTTGTGTCCAGAAAAATCCTGTTCGATCAGACTAATACATCACTACTGCTACACTATCTCTCTTTGTAAAACCTTATTGGGAGACGGCAAACCTCATGGAGGAACTGCTCTGTAGCCTAACCTGCCACGCTGACCCTCTCAACACGGGGGGGCCCATCAAGGGTGCGTGCTTAGTCCTCTCCTGTACTCCCTGTTCACCCATGACTGTGTGGCAACGCACGACTCCAAACACCATCATCATGTTGGCTGACAACGACGACGAGACAGCTTACGGAGTGGTCAGAGACGTGGCAGTGCGTTGCCAGGACAACAACCTCTCCCTCCAACGTCAGCAAGACAAAAGGGTTGATGGTGGACGACAGGAAACGGAGGGCCGAGCACGTCCCCATTCACATCCACGGGGCTGTAGTGGAGCACATCGAGAGCTTCAGGTTCCTCGTCGTCCACATCACCAACGAACTTAACATGGTCTTCTCACACCAAGACAGTCGTGAGGAGGGCACGACAACACCTCTTCCACCTCAGGAGGCTGAAAAGATTTGGCGTGGGTCCTCAGATCCTCAAAATGTTCAACAGCTCCACCATCGAGAGCATCTTGACTGGCGGCATCACCGCCTGGTATGGCAACTGTTTGTCATCTGACCACAAGGCTCAACAGAAGGTAGTTTGTACTGGAGCCGAGTTCATTGCCATCCAGGACCTCTATACCTGGTGGTGTCAGAGGAAAGGCCCAGAAAATTGTCAAAGACCTCAGCCACACAAGCCATAGACTGTTCACTATGCTAACGCACGGCAAGCGGTACCGGGGACCAAGAGGCTCCTAAACAGCTTCTACCCCCAAGCCAAACGACTGCTGAACAGCTTCTACCCCCAAGCCAAACGACTGCTGAACAGCTTCTACCCCCAAGCCAAACGACTGCTGAACAGCTTCTACCCCAAGCCAAACGACTGCTGAACAGCTTCTACCCCCAAGCCAAACGACTGCTGAACAGCTTCTACCCCCAAGCCAAACGACTGCTGAACAGCTTCTACCCCCAAGCCAAACGACTGCTGAACAGCTTCTACCCCCAAGCCAAACGACTGCTGAACAGCTTCTACCCCCAAGCCAAACGACTGCTGAACAGCTTCTACCCCCAAGCCAAAAGACTGCTGAACAGCTTCTACCCCCAAGCCAAACGACTGCTGAACAGCTTCTACCCCCAAGCCCCCTAAGGCCTTCGCTAAAAAACAGCATGGCACATAACACTTAATACCCAGGGTTGATCAGGCCTTAGCTAAACAACAGCATGGTACTAACACTTAATACCCAGGGTTGATCAGGCCTTAGCTAAACAACAGCATGATACTAACACTTAATACCCAGGGTCGATCAGGCCTTAGCTAAACAACAGCATGATACTAACACTTAATACCCAGGGTTGATCAGGCCTTCGCTAAACAACAGCATGGTACTAACACTTAATACCCAGGGTTGATCAGGCCTTAGCTAAACAACAGCATGGCAGTAGTAACGAAGGCAACAAGTAGGAAAGACAGGTGGCTGATTTAAATAGAAAAGCTAATTGAGACGCGATGACAGACAACGATATGGTTTTTCTCTCACAGAGGAGTTCTCAGAGGGAAATGTATCTGGTAGCCAAATATTTGCCAAGAACTACAGTCTGGATTCTGGAGCATCTAATTCGTTATCAGGCACCAGTGGCCTGTTTTTATCTTAATCCAGAAATCCCATTGGTTACTATCAGAACAGCTGAAAGATTGCTTTGTTTCTATCATACATTTTCCTGATTCATTTTCTCCTGTCTATGTACAAAACGGCATTTATATTAGCAGAGGACTTGGAGATTCATCCTTCTCAAAGTGGGAGAGTCAGGAGGACTGGAGATTCATCCTTCTCAAAGTGGGAGAGTCTGGAGGACTTGGAGATTCATCCTTCTCAAAGTGGGAGAGTCTGGAGGACTTGGAGATTCATCCTTCTCAAAGTGGGAGCGTCAGGAGGACTGGAGATTAGACAGCAGTCACATCCCCAGAATCTGGTATTTTAATGTGAGAAACTACAAGTGTAAACAATAGCTAGACTACTTGGTAAGAGTCAGATTGACAGCCTCTCCAGTGTGTGTGTGTGTGTCTCTCCAACGGAGGCCCAAGCCTCTTGAACATTGTATAGCCTAAATGCAGAACAGAACAAGTACTGTGGAGGAGGAGAGTAGCGTGTAGGCAGCTAGAAGACTGACGTGGCTTCGTAGCTAAAACACAGCAGTCTAGTTGGTTTAACACTTCTGACTAACTACTATTTAATTCCTCCTCCTCGCTCAACAACACCAAGGACGAGTCTCAAATGGCACTCTATTCCTTACACTACACTACACTGACCAGAACCCATAGGGACCCCAGAATACAGAATAGGATGTCATTTGGGACACTAGAATACAGAATAGCATGTCATTTGGGACCCTAGAATACAGAATAGCATGTCATTTGGGACACTAGAATACAGAATAGCATGTCATTTGGGACACTAGAATACAGAATAGAATGTCATTTAGGACACTAGTATACAGAATAGGATGTCATTTGGGACCCTAGAATACAGAATAGCTCCAACGCTCCAACCTAGAGAAAGGAAAGGGGGATACCAGGTCTTCCTCATTTAACCCAACCCCTCTGAATCAGACAGGGGACATGATCCACATCCAAGGTCTTCGGCGCCCGGGGAACAGTGAGATGATCCATATCCAAGGTCTTCGGCGCCCGGGGAACAGTGAGATGATCCACATCCAAGGTCTTCGGCGCCCGGGGAACAGTGAGATGATCCACATCCAAGGTCTTCGGCGCCCGGGGAACAGTGAGATGATCCACATCCAAGGTCTTCAGCGCCCGGGGAACAGTGAGATGATCCACATCCAAGGTCTTCGGCGCCCGGGGAACAGTGAGATGATCCACATCCAAGGTCTTCGGCGCCCGGGGAACAGTGAGATGATCCACATCCAAGGTCTTCGGCGCCCGGGGAACAGTGAGATGATCCACATCCAAGGTCTTCGGCGCCCGGGGAACAGTGGGTTAACTGCCGTGCATTTTCACCTTGTCAGCTCTGGGATTCGATCCAGCAACCGGTTACCGGCCCAACGCTCTAACCACTAGGCTACTGGTGGTCTGTGTGACTGACTAGTATCTCCTCTGTCAGTCAGGACTGAGTGGTCTAACATGTGATTAGTTTCTCCTCTGTCAGTCAGGACTGAGTGGTCTAACATGTGATTAGTATCTACTCCTCAGTCAGTCAGGACTGAGTGGTCTAACATGTGATTAGTATCTCCTCTGTCAGTCAGGACTGAGTGGTCTAACATGTGATTAGTATTTCCTCTGTCAGTCAGGACTGAGTGGTCTAACATGTGATTAGTATTTCCTCTGTCAGTCAGGACTGAATACCAGTGCTCTGTGGCTGTGGGGTTTTGTTGATTGACCGCTAATTAATGTAACGGGGAGAAGACAATCCCATTTGTCTGGATCGATTAATCAGGTAGAACTGGTTTATTAGGCCGGCCAGTTAAGTGGAATAACTTTAGAGAACATTGTTGGTTACACCTCCCTGTCCCTCTCCCTGTCCGTCTCCCTGTCCCTCTCCCTCTCCGTCCCTGTCCGTCTCCCTGTCCCTGTCCGTCTCCCTGTCCCTGTCCGTCTCCCTGTCCCTGTCCGTCTCCCTGTCCCTCTCCGTCTCCCTCTCCGAGTTGGAGGGACGGAAGGCCAGCCTAATGACTTGGAGGGATGGAAGGCCAGCCTAATGAGTTGGAGGGATGGAAGGCCAGCCTAATGGGTTGGAGAGATGGAAGGCCAGCCTAATGAGTTGGAGGGATGGAAGGCCAGCCTAATGAGTTGGAGAGATGGAAGGCCAGCCTAATGAGTTGGAGAGATGGAAGGCCAGCCTAATGAGTTGGAGGGATGGAAGGCCAGCCTAATGAGTTGGAGGGATGGAAGGCCAGCCTAATGATTTGGAGGGATGGAAGGCCAGCCTAATGAGTTGGAGGGATGGAAGGCCAGCCTAATGATTTGGAGGGATGGAAGGCCAGCCTAATGATTTGGAGGGATGGAAGGCCAGCCTAATGAGTTGGAGGGATGGAAGGCCAGCCTAATGAGTTGGAGGGATGGAAGGCCAGCCTAATGAGTTGGAGGGATGGAAGGCCAGCCTAATGAGTTGGAGGGATGGAAGGCCAGCCTAATGAGTTGGAGGGATGGAAGGCCAGCCTAATGAGTTGGAGGGATGGAAGGCCAGCCTAATGAGTTGGAGGGATGGAAGGCCAGCCTAATGAGTTGGAGGGACGGAAGGCCAGCCTAATGAGTTGGAGGGAGGAGGAGAGAGGAGGAGAGATGACTCAAATACAGTGTAGTCTGGGTCTGCCGTAACGTTTCACATATTGCCTTTAACAGTGCTTCATTACAGGTGAACAGACCAGGCCGGATCCAGAAGGCCAGGCCAGGGTGTGTGTTTCTGTGTGTGTGGCAGAGAGTCCTGATCCAGAGGGGGCTGGTGGGTCCAGGCCCCACCCTCCTCATATTGTTTTTATTCACTGATCAGAGAGAAAGAGGCATCACTGTCCTCCCTCCTCCTCCCTCCCCCTCCTCCCTCCCTCCTCCTCCCTCCCTCCCCCTCCTCCCTCCCTGACTCAGGCCAGTTGAAAGGAAAGGGGGCGCTATTCTATTCTATTCTATTCTATAACTGACAAAATAACTAATCTGGTGCCTTAAACCTGAAGGTCAGTTTTAATATAATATCAGAAACCAATTTCCACTTGTTTGTCACGGCCATTTATCACACCGTTTAATACAATTAGGCCAGAGAGGCAGTCCGTGGCCGGGGCTGTGGGCTAACACTGAGGCCTCACGTCAGGGACCAGCTGGCGAGTGTGTCTTGGTGTGTGTGTCTTGGTGTGTGTGTGTCTTGGTGTGTGTGTGTGTGTGTGTGTGTCTTGGTGTGTGTGTGTGTGTCTTGGTGTGTGTGTGTGTGTCTTGGTGTGTGTGTGTGTGTGTCTTGGTGTGTGTGTGTCTTGGTGTGTGTGTGTCTTGGTGTGTGTGTGTCTTGGTGTGTGTGTGTCTTGGTGTGTGTGTGTCTTGGTGTGTGTGTGCGCGTGGGAGGAGTGTTGGAGACATGGACCAGTAGGGTTACAGGTATTAGTCTCTGAATCGGCAGAAACAGGGAACGACTTTCATATACAGCAGGCTGCTCCGTACTGAGAGGAGGAATACTGGAGTCAGGAGGAATACTGGAGCCAGGAGGAGAGGAGAGAGTTGATGAGGAATACTGGAGTCAGGAGGAATACTGGAGTCAGGGGAGAGGAGAGAGAGTTGAGGAGGAATACTGGAGTCAGGAGGAATACTGGAGTCAGGGAGAGGAGAGAGTTGATGAGGAATACTGGAGTCAGGAGGAATACTGGAGTCAGGAGGAATACTGGAGTCAGGAGGAGAGGAGAGAGTTGATGAGGAATACTGGAGTCAGGGGGAGAGGAGAGAGTTGAGGAGGAATACTGGAGTCAGGAGGAATACTGGAGCCAGGAGGAGAGGAGAGAGTTGATGAGGAATACTGGAGTCAGGAGGAATACTGGAGTCAGGGGAGAGGAGAGAGTTGAGGAGGAATACTGGAGTCAGGAGGAATACTGGAGTCAGGGGAGAGGAGAGAGTTGATGAGGAATACTGGAGTCAGGAGGAATACTGGAGTCAGGAGGAATACTGGAGTCAGGAGGAGAGGAGAGAGTTGATGAGGAATACTGGAGTCAGGGGGAGAGGAGAGAGTTGAGGAGGAATACTGGAGTCAGGAGGAATACTGGAGTCAGGGGAGAGGAGAGAGTTGATGAGGAATACTGGAGTCAGGAGGAGAGGAGAGAGTTGATGAGGAATACTGGAGTCAGGAGGAATACTGGAGTCAGGAGGAATACTGGAGTCAGGAGGAATACTGGAGTCAGGAGGAATACTGGAGTCAGGGGGAGAGGAGAGAGTTGATGAGGAATACTGGAGTCAGGAGGAATACTGGAGTCAGGAGGAATACTGGAGTCAGGGGGAGAGGAGAGAGTTGATGAGGAATACTGGAGTCAGGAGGAATACTGGAGTCAGGGGAGAGGAGAGAGTTGATGAGGAATACTGGAGTCAGGAGGAATACTGGAGTCAGGGGGAGAGGAGAGAGTTGATGAGGAATACTGGAGTCAGGGGGAATACTGGAGTCAGGAGGAATACTGGAGTCAGGGGGAGAGGAGAGAGTTGATGAGGAATACTGGAGTCAGGAGGAGAGGAGAGAGTTGAGGAGGAATACTGGAGTCAGGAGGAATACTGGAGTCAGGGGAGAGGAGAGAGTTGATGAGGAATACTGGAGTCAGGAGGAATACTGGAGTCAGGGGGAGAGGAGAGAGTTGAGGAGGAATACTGGAGTCAGGAGGAATACTGGAGTCAGGGGAGAGGAGAGAGTTGATGAGGAATACTGGAGTCAGGAGGAATACTGGAGTCAGGAGGAATACTGGAGTCAGGAGGAATACTGGAGTCAGGAGGAATACTGGAGTCAGGGGGAGAGGAGAGAGTTGATGAGGAATACTGGAGTCAGGAGGAGAGGAGAGAGTTGAGGAGGAATACTGGAGTCAGGGGAGAGGAGAGAGTTGATGAGGAATACTGGAGTCAGGAGGAATACTGGAGTCAGGGGAGAGGAGAGAGTTGAGGAGGAATACTGGAGTCAGGAGGAATACTGGAGTCAGGGGAGAGGAGAGAGTTGAGGAGGAATACTGGAGTCAGGAGGAATACTGGAGTCAGGAGGAATACTGGAGTCAGGAGGAATACTGGAGTCAGGGGAGAGGAGAGAGTTGATGAGGAATACTGGAGTCAGGAGGAATACTGGAGTCAGGAGGAATACTGGAGTCAGGGGAGAGGAGAGAGTTGAGGAGGAATACTGGAGTCAGGAGGAATACTGGAGTCAGGGGAGAGGAGAGAGTTGAGGAGGAATACTGGAGTCAGGAGGAATACTGGAGTCAGGAGGAATACTGGAGTCAGGGGAGAGGAGAGAGTTGATGAGGAATACTGGAGTCAGGAGGAATACTGGAGTCAGGGGAGAGGAGAGAGTTGAGGAGGAATACTGGAGTCAGGAGGAGAGGAGAGAGTTGAGGAGGAATACTGGAGTCAGGAGGAATACTGGAGTCAGGAGGAATACTGGAGTCAGGGGAGAGGAGAGAGTTGAGGAGGAATACTGGAGTCAGGGGAGAGGAGAGAGTTGAGGAAGAATACTGGAGTCAGGAGGAATACTGGAGTCAGGGGAGAGGAGAGAGTTGATGAGGAATACTGGAGTCAGGAGGAATACTGGAGTCAGGGGAGAGGAGAGAGTTGAGGAGGAATACTGGAGTCAGGAGGAATACTGGAGTCAGGGGAGAGGAGAGAGTTGATGAGGAATACTGGAGTCAGGAGGAGAGGAGAGAGTTGAGGAGGAATACTGGAGTCAGGGGAGAGGAGAGAGTTGAGGAGGAATACTGGAGTCAGGAGGAATACTGGAGTCAGGGGAGAGGAGAGAGTTGATGAGGTATACTGGAGTCAGGGGAGAGGAGAGAGTTGATGAGGAATACTGGAGTCAGGGGAACAGTTTAACCTGTTTTGGTAAAAAGCAGGGACGGGTCTGGAGAGATGGAACCACTCAAGTTCATAGACAGAACTATGGATGCAAGGACTGGCCATCCATGATATGACAATGGCAGTGGTAAACCATGTTTTGAAGCTATACAGTGTTTGTTTACGTTTGATTTGTTTACAAAACATGGGAGTAAAACAAGCTTCTATTTTAGGTTCTGATGGGTTACGACAGTTGAACTGAGCACACGAGGCATTGATCAGTTACATTCATCAAAATGGAGACATATCATTAATTTATGAGTCCAGAAATGTCCGTGGCAACTACAGATTACACTTTTTAAAAGGCAGTTTTTTTTGTTCAGTTTGATTATGTTTGACGTTGGATTGCTGTAAATACATACTCCTAGTTGGTAGGAGTAAATGACGGCACATTCCTTTTGGGAACATAATAAACCACCCGTCAATCTACAGTACATCAGATACCTCTGGAGTAGGGCTTCTTCAACTTTTTCAGCCTGGGTCCCAAATTCTGTGTTTTCCCGGGACCCAAGCTTACAAAAACTATCCGTAAATATGGGTACATTTCATTGCCCTTATTCCCATTAACAAAACGCAACGTAGACAAACAACAATTACATTAAATAGCCATACAAATAAATATTCATGTTTATTTTTCCTCGTTAAAAACACATCTGTCTAGGTTGGAACTGATTAGGTTAAAATACAATACATCGTTTTTTATTCTGAACTGGAATAAACTGATTGATCACACAGACACACACACACAGGGTCCTAATGAGAGGTGTGTAACTGGTTGAAGTTTTCAACAAGCAGGACTATTCTGGGCTCCGTTTTCCGACAGTTGAGAACCCTGACCCGTACGGGTACCTGGTGCCAAACTGGATCAGAACATCTCAGTCAGTTTCTCAGCCTCAAAAAGAAATAACATCTCACGTCAATCAGTCTATTCCAGTTCGGGAATAAAAACAATGCCTTGTATTTTAACAGCAACAGTTTGTTCTGTTCCATCTTGTTCTGTAGCGTTACGCAGGGCTGTACGATCAGTAGCTAGATGGCTTGCTTTGGCTAACGTTAGCTAGCGAGCCGCCTATTGGCTGTGTACGAAGGGATTGTTTGAAAGAGGAACTCACATCGACTGCTATGAGAGACGGTACTCCCTTATGTCTGCTTATAATCACCTGTTATAAAATGACAACAATGCCTTGCTGCCTGACTTACTCCTCCACTGTGGAAGCACAGTTTTCCTGAAGCATCCGGCCGTGTTTCTGAAGGAACTCCCTGGCTTTACCGTCATGCTGGGGAAGTTCGGTCAGGCCCTGGCGTTTTAATTTGTTTGGTTTTGAGAGACTCATTACTAACGTCAAGCACAAAACACAATGTGGGATCTCCTAGTTATTTTTAAGTTTTGTATTAAACCAAGAGAGAGAAACTCCTTTTTTCATGACAATTGAACTCAGTCAGAACTTGTGACTAGCTTGAGTCTATTGGATGACAGCGGCGAGTGGGAATTACAAGCCAGTGGCTGAGAGAAAATCATCTGCCGCCGAACAGCAGCACTGTAGCATCTTCCACCCACTCACACAGCTGCCAAACTGAGCAGAGACACCACCGCTAAGCAGACAGAGGAGAGACACCACCGCTAAGCAGACAGAGCAGAGACACCACCGCTAAGCAGACAGAGCAGAGACACCACCGCTAAGCAGACAGAGCAGAGACACCACCGCTAAGCAGACAGAGCAGAGACACCACCGCTAAGCAGACAGAGCAGAGACACCACTGCTAAGCAGACAGAGCAGAGACACCACTGCTAAGCAGACAGAGCAGAGACACCACCGCTAAGCAGACAGAGCAGAGACACCACCGCTAAGCAGACAGAGCAGAGACACCACCGCTAAGCAGACAGAGCAGAGACACCACCGCTAAGCAGACAGAGCAGAGACACCACCGCTAAGCAGACAGAGCAGAGACACCACCGCTAAGCAGACAGAGCAGAGACACCACCGCTAAGCAGACAGAGCAGAGACACCACCGCTAAGCAGACAGAGCAGAGACACCACTGCTAAGCAGACAGAGCAGAGACACCACTGCTAAGCAGACAGAGCAGAGACACCACCGCTAAGCAGACAGAGCAGAGACACCACCGCTAAGCAGACAGAGCAGAGACACCACCGCTAAGCAGACAGAGCAGAGACACCACCGCTAAGCAGACAGAGCAGAGACACCACCGCTAAGCAGACAGAGCAGAGACACCACTGCTAAGCAGACAGAGCAGAGACACCACTGCTAAGCAGACAGAGCAGAGACACCACTGCTAACAGGTCCGCGACCCGGACTTTAAGAAAGGCTGCGCTAGATGCATAAAACAACAAATATGTGCTGCCATGGCAACATGTCCAATAACAATCCAGAGCGATAGAACAGGAAGGTGATGACTACAACAACAACAGGTCAAAATGAAGTCAGAGGTCAGAGGTCAAGGCTACATGTGGTTGAAAAAGCACAATACACGGCTGACCTAATGACCTTTACTCTGCCTGACAACTAAACACATCAGACAGTGACACATGAATCCTATTGGACAAGGGCAGGAAATAGAGCAACAGGCGAACTGTGCGTCACGGGTCAGAAGGTCCCCTAACAGAGACACCTGGCCTGACACCTCGTTACTTAGTGAAATCAGACCACTGCTCTCCATTTCAGAAAGAGGATGTTTTAGTGGAGGACGGCAGGAAGGAAAAATTAAAAGCTGAGAAGAGTCATACGAGCTCTCTTGCAGGGGGAGATGTTTGATGGGGTGTGAAAGTCATGTCCTCCCTCCCTCCCTCCGGCCAGGACAGGGCAGCCCTTCTCTCGGGTCTTCGTGCCAGACTGTGTGACAGCAATGCAGGGTGACAGCTCTCTCTGACACACACACACACAGCCCGGCCCGGCCTCCCAAAGGAACCAGAACAATCCCCTCACTAATGTCTGGCAGAGGGAAACATTAAAGCAACACACTCTATCTTTCATCTCAACTCACAAGTAAAGTGCTGACGACCACTTCTGTCTGTCTCTCTGTGTGCGTCTCTGTCTGTCTCTGTGTGTGTGTGTCTCTCTGTGTGTGTCTCTCTCTCTCTGTCTGTCTGTCTGTCTGTCTCTCTGTGCATCTCTCTCTGTCTGTGTCTGTCTGTCTGTGTCTCTCTGTCTGTCTGTGTCTCTCTGTCTGTCTGTGTCTCTCTCTGTCTGTGTGTCTCTCTGTCTGTGTGTCTCTCTGTCTGTGTGTCTCTCTGTCTGTGTGTCTCTCTGTCTGTGTGTCTCTCTGTCTGTGTGTCTCTCTGTCTGTGTGTCTCTCTGTCTGTGTGTCTCTCTGTCTGTGTGTCTCTCTGTCTGTGTCTCTCGCTCGCTCTCTGCGTGTCTCACTGCGTGTCTCTCTGCGTGTCTCTCTGCGTGTCTCTCTGCGTGTCTCTCTGCGTGTCTCTCTGCGTGTCTCTCGCTCTGAGTGTGTGTGTGTGTGTGTGTGTGTCTCTCGCGCCTTGTATGTGTGTGTGTCTCTCGCTCTCTCTCTGTGTGTGTGTGTGTGTGTGTGTGTGTGTGTGTGTGTCTCTCGTTCTCTGTGTGTGTGTGTGTGTGTGTGTGTGTGTGTCTCTCGTTCTCTGTATGTGTGTGTGTGTGTGTGTGTGTCTGTGTGTGTCCCACGTCATTGGTTGTGAGGGATGGTTACAGTACAGGACCACATAATTCAAACGGCTCAGTCAAACTCAGCGACAGTTACATAGTTCCTGAAAGGAAAGAAACACTCCCACACTGGGCCTGACAGAGACAGGCAGACAGACAGACAGACAGGCAGACAGGCAGACAGGCAGACAGGCAGACAGGCAGACAGGCAGACAGGCAGACAGACAGACAGACAGGCAGGCAGACAGACAGACAGACAGGCAGACAGGCAGACAGACAGACAGACAGGCAGACAGACAACAGGCCTGCCAGGATCATTTGTGTTTACGTACCGGCCTCCGATTTGGGACATTTTCAGCTGAGATTTTTCCTAGAAAAACCTCTATTATATTCCATCATCCAGTAGGTATTCATATACCCCCCCACACACACACACACACACACACACACACACACACACACACACACACACACACACACACACACACACACACACACACACAAATTTGTAGACTGCTAATTGACCTGCAAAAGAATCATTCTAAAACACTGATCATCACATATTCCTCTACTGATGTGTGGGACCAGCTGATCTCCTGGTGACTGTACAGCCTCATGATTTCAAAATAAAAGCGTCACCTATTGTGGACCCCTGCTACACGACGACTACACTTTCAGAGGCTCTCAACCACAACACATCTCCTTTGACCCCTAGCAGGCTGCCGTCCCTCCGTGAGCTGCCGTCCCTCCGTGAGCTGCCGTCCCTCCGTGAGCTGCCGTCCCTCCGTGAGCTGCCGTCCCTCCGTGAGCTGCCGTCCCTCCGTGAGCTGCCGTCCCTCCGTGAGCTGCCGTCCCTCCGTGAGCTGCCGTCCCTCCGTGAGCTGCCGTCCCTCCATGAGCAGCGAGCTGCCGACCCCCCATGAGCAGTGTGCTGCCGTCCCTCCATGAGCAGCGAGCTGCCGTCCCTCCATGAGCTTACCGTCCCTCCATGAGCAGCGTGCTGCCGTCCCTCCATGAGCAGCGTGCTGCCGTCCCTCCATGAGCTACCGTCCCTCCATGAGCAGCGAGCTGCCGACCCCCCATGAGCAGTGTGCTGCCGTCCCTCCATGAGCAGCGAGCTGCCGTCCCTCCATGAGCTTACCGTCCCTCCATGAGCAGCGTGCTGCCGTCCCTCCATGAGCTACCGTCCCTCCATGAGCAGCGAGCTGCCGACCCCCCATGAGCAGTGTGCTGCCGTCCCTCCATGAGCTGCCGTCCCTCCATGAGCTGCCGTCCCTCCATGAGCTGCCGTCCCTCCATGAGCTGCCGTCCCTCCATGAGCTGCCGTCCCTCCATGAGCTGCCGTCCCTCCATGAGCTGCCGTCCCTCCATGAGCGGCGAACTGCCGTCCCTCCATGAGCTGCCGTCCCTCCATGAGCGGCGAACTGCCGTCCCTCCATGAGCGGCGAGCTGCCGTCCCTCCATGAGCGGCGTGATGCCGTCCCTCCATGAGCTGCCGTCCCTCCATGAGCTGCCGTCCCTCCATGAGCTGCCGTCCCTCCATGAGCTGCCGTCCCTCCATGAGCTGCCGTCCCTCCATGAGCTGCCGTCCCTCCATGAGCTGCCGTCCCTCCATGAGCTGCCGTCCCTCCATGAGCAGCGTGCTGCCGTCCCTCCATGAGCTACCGTCCCTCCATGAGCAGCGTGCCGCTCTCTACAAATACCAAGTGAAGCGCAGCAAGCTGACAACAGCATTATCTATGCTGAGTGGTTGGCCTTGGTACAGCTGGTGAACACAGAGAAGAGAAGAGACAGTCGACGCCCCTCACGAAGAACGCCGCCGAGAGACAGAAGCTGTTAACCCGGCATGAATGCACTGATCTGTCCGTTATTCTGGTGACGGAGAGAAAGGGAAGAGAGGGAGACGGAGGGGGAGGAGGTGAAGAGGGTACCGGGCCTGGTGAATGATGAGAGACCGTGTTAACCCTGCATGAATAAACATCGGTCTGTTCGCTGGTGAAGGAGAAGAAGAGAGAGAGGATGATGAGATGAGGACGTATCCAGGGTGGGGAGGGAAGGAAAGAGAGAGGGATGAGGGGGACAGGAATCTCATCTATCCATTCACTGTTGAGGTAGAAGGAACGGGAGAGAGAGAGAGAGACAGTGCCTGGCAGGGTACGTGGAGGGAGGAGGAGAGAGAGACAGTGCCTGGCAGGGTACGTGGAGGGAGGAGAGAGAGAGACAGTGCCAGGCAGGGTACGTGGAGGGAGGAGGAAAGAGAGACAGTGCCTGGCAGGGTACGTGGAGGGAGGAGAGAGAGAGAGACAGTGCCTGGCAGGGTACGTGGAGGGAGGAGGAGAGAGAGACAGTGCCTGGCAGGGTACGTGGAGGGAGGAGAGAGAGAGAGACAGTGCCTGGCAGGGTACGTGGAGGGAGGAGAGAGAGAGAGACAGTACCTGGCAGGGTACGTGGAGGGAGGAGAGAGAGAGAGACAGTGCCAGGCAGGGTACGTGGAGGGAGGAGGAGAGAGAGACAGTGCCTGGCAGGGTACGTGGAGGGAGGAGAGAGAGAGAGACAGTGCCTGGCAGGGTACGTGGAGGGAGGAGGAGAGAGAGAGACAGTGCCTGGCAGGGTACGTGGAGGGAGGAGAGAGAGAGACAGTGCCTGGCAGGGTACGTGGAGGGAGGAGGAGAGAGAGACAGTGCCTGGCAGGGTACGTGGAGGGAGGAGAGAGAGAGACAGTGCCTGGCAGGGTACGTGGAGGGAGGAGGAGAGAGAGACAGTGCCTGGCAGGGTACGTGGAGGGAGGAGGAGAGAGAGACAGTGCCTGGCAGGGTACGTGGAGGGAGGAGGAGAGAGAGACAGTGCCTGGCAGGGTACGTGGAGGGAGGAGGAGAGAGAGACAGGATATTACTGGGTCTTCAGCAAAGTGGATGGTTAGATCTGATACTACGGTGAACGAAGTGGAGTGACGACGTAACGTGTTTAAAGGATGCCATGCTGAGGACAGAGTCCTTCAGACAGGCCACTGGATTAACATGAAGCCATTAGCCACTGCCCTGTATCAGCCTCATCCACAAGGACAGAGTAGCCAGACAAATAGATAAAGTAGCCAGCCAGGCGCCTCCCCGGGACGGGTCGAGTTTTGTTGGTGGCCTCTGGACCATTCTAATGCCTTGATTCCATCGAAAATACACAGTAATAATCTCTCCCAGATTGTAAAAATGTGTTGTGGTATATTGTGTAGAAAGACATGACTTCGCCATTTGAGAGCGTCTGAATTCAGTGTACTGTTGAATGTGGTGAATATCGTCGAGGCCTGGATGAACAGGACTACTTTCAAACTAAATCAACAGTCAAACTTTCTTCTTATTTACAGTTTTACTGCAAGATATGAAAAGACACAATGATGGTCGTTCTTAAGAAATTAGAACAGAAAAATGAAGTAAAAAGCCCACATTATCTTGAAAAATACCTTTAAAGGTTGTGTGTTACCAGGTTTCCACAGGTTTTCAGTTTTTCGCTCTAAATCACATTTAACCCTTTTGACTCCTCATGAAAATTAGTATTACTCCGCCCCCGACCCGGCCCCCGACCCCTCCTAAATAAGTCTATAGGACACACTGCTGTTGTCAGAGTCTCTCTTAAGAGGTTTGTTCACAAACACAACTGGACTTATAAAGGAGGACATGGCATTTTATTTTTTAAGGTTTTCGCCAGTTGTCCCTCCCGACAGTAGGGCCTGCTCCACTCCTCCTCCCGACAGTAGGGCCTGCTCCACTCCTCCTCCAGACAGTAGGGCCTGCTCCACTCCTCCTCCAGACAGTAGGGCCTGCTCCACTCCTCCTCCAGACAGTAGGGCCTGCTCCACTCCTCCTCCAGACAGTAGGGCCTGCTCCACTCCTCCTCCAGACAGTAGGGCCTGCTCCACTCCTCCTCCAGACAGTAGGGCCTGCTCCACTCCTCCTCCAGACAGTAGGGCCTGCTCCACTCCTCCTCCAGACAGTAGGGCCTGCTCCACTCCTCCTCCAGACAGTAGGGCCTGCTCCACTCCTCCTCCAGACAGTAGGGCCTGCTCCACTCCTCCTCCAGACAGTAGGGCCTGCTCCACTCCTCCTCCAGACAGTAGGGCCTGCTCCACTCCTCCTCCAGACAGTAGGGCCTGCTCCACTCCTCCTCCAGACAGTAGGGCCTGCTCCACTCCTCCTCCAGACAGTAGGGCCTGCTCCACTCCTCCTCCAGACAGTAGGGCCTGCTCCACTCCTCCTCCAGACAGTAGGGCCTGCTCCACTCCTCCTCCAGACAGTAGGGCCTGCTCCACTCCTCCTCCAGACAGTAGGGCCTGCTCCACTCCTCCTCCAGACAGTGGAAGGTGCCATGCCCAGGTGATAATCACTACGATAATTGCCTCGAAACTGAACCTAAACTACACCGAAACTAATTTCACACGTTAACAGATGAAATGAGTGAAGAAAAGCATGATGGGGAGAAGGGGTGAGTTGATGAGCGAGGGCGAAGAGAACAATGTATAATTATGGAACCAATTGTGAATGAACAGGGCAGGCCATTCTATTGGTATATTTGAATTATAATCCAAAAATGGTATTTAACCCTTTATCAGTGTACTCCGGCGTACCTGGAGTACCCAATTAGAGCGGGTGTAATTTACAGATGGCAAGAAGACCAAGACGAACGATGGATGAACACGCTGTTACAAGATCTGACTGAAACGGACTCGGACGACAGGGGAATAAATCCATCATGACATCTCTGAGGAACCGGAGCCTCAGGCAGAACCGATGCACACCGAGCAGCCACCGCCAAATAAAACACGGCGAGACAGGAGAGAGGACGGCACCGGGACGGCACCGTTCGGATGACAACCCTACGGGCCGATTATCAGCACAAAACGGCATCAGAGAGCAGGCCTTAAATCTCAAGCAAATAAACAACATCAGCAACAGTCACCAGCTTTCGTTGTTTATGTGACATGGACATGCTACAGCACATCAGGGTCTGTACTGGGGCTGAGGAACACGGGGAGCCAGGAGACACTGTCTGGGATCAGGGACTGGGGCTGAGGAACACGGGGAGCCAGGAGACACTGTCTGGGATCAAGGACTGGGGCTGAGGAACACGGGGAGCCAGGAGACACTGTCTGGCATCAGGGACTGGGGCTGAGGAACACGGGGAGCCAGGAGACACTGTCTGGGATCAGGGACTGGGGCTGAGGAACACGGGGAGCCAGGAGACACTGTCTGGGATCAGGGACTGGGGCTGAGGAACACGGGGAGCCAGGAGACACTGTCTGGGATCAGGGACTGGGGCTGAGGAACACGGGGAGCCAGGGGACACTGTCTGGCATCAGGGACTGGGGCTGAGGAACACGGGGAGCCAGGAGACACTGTCTGGCATCAGGGACTGGGGCTGAGGAACACGGGGAGCCAGGAGACACTGTCTGGCATCAGGGACTGGGGCTGAGGAACACGGGAGCCAGGAGACACTGTCTGGCATCAGGGACTGGGGCTGAGGAACACGGGAGCCAGGAGACACTGTCTGGGATCAGGGACTGGGGCTGAGGAACACGGGGAGCCAGGAGACACTGTCTGGGATCAGGGACTGGGGCTGAGGAACACGGGGAGCCAGGAGACACTGTCTGGGATCAGGGACTGGGGCTGAGGAACACGGGGAACCAGGAGACACTGTCTGGGATCAGGGACTGGGGCTGAGGAACACGGGGAGCCAGGAGACACTGTCTGGCATCAGGGACTGGGGCTGAGGAACACGGGAGCCAGGAGACACTGTCTGGGATCAGGGACTGGGGCTGAGGAACACGGGAGCCAGGAGACACTGTCTGGGATCAGGGACTGGGGCTGAGGAACACGGGGAGCCAGGAGACACTGTCTGGGATCAGGGACTGGGGCTGAGGAACACGGGGAGCCAGGAGACACTGCCTGGCATCAGGGACTGGGGCTGAGGAACACAAGTTCATTGGCGTACACATCACTGACAAACTGAAATGGACCACACACACACACACACAGAAGTGTGGTGAAGAAGGCGCAACAGCGCCTAGTCAACCTCAGAAGGCTAAAGAAATGTGGCTTGTCACCTAAAACCCTGACAAACTTTTACAGATGCACAATTGAAAAGCACCCTGTCAGGCTGTAACACCGCCTGGTATGGCAACTGCACCGCCCGCAACCGTAAGGCTCTCCAGAGGGTGGTGCGGTCTGCACAACGCATCACCGGGGGCAAACTACCTGCCCTCCAGGACACCTACAACACCCGATGTCACAGGAAGGCAAATAATATAATCAAGGCCATCAACCACCCGAGCCACTGCCTGTTCACCCCGCTATCATCCACAAGGCAAGGTCAGTACCGGTGCATCAAAGCTGGGACCGAGAGTCTGAAAAACAGCTTCTATCTCAAGGCCATCCGTCTGTTACAGCCATCACTAGCACATTAGAGGCTGCTGCCTATAGGCATAGACTAGGAATCACTGGCCACTTTAAGGAATGGAACACTAGTCACTTTAATAATGTTTACATATCCTGCATTACTCATCTCATATGTATATACTTTATTCTATACTATTCTACTGTATCTTAGTCCGTTCCGCGAACTGACCAGGGAATGAAGGCTGAGAGCTGTGAACTGACCAGGGAATGAAGGCTGAGAGCTGTGAACTGAGCAGGGAATGAAGGCTGAGAGCTGTGAACTGAGCAGGGAATGAAGGCTGAGAGCCGTGTGAGTTGAAGTGTCCAGAAGCACAAAGCAAAGTGAGATAAAGATGACAAGAGTAGGATATGAACACAAGGCCTCTCTCTCTTTTCTGCCTTTTCCCTCGCTAGAGAAACACCTGGCCTCCTCATAGCAACTGAGGGAGGTGGGCTTGGTAGAGAGGGGAAAAAGATCAATCTCTTCAAAAATATCTACGGCATAGATGTTTCACTTCCCAGGCGATCCCCAGCGGAGCTGTGGGAGACAGGGCTTCTGTTTTTATTGGGTCCCTGGGAAATTACAGGTTTTATATTACAGACCTGCCATATCCTCTCTCTCTCTCTCTCTCCCTGGGAGGACGTAGAGAAGCCAAGACCAGGTCTGACACACAGATAAAAGGAGGGGAAGATGAGGGAGGACAGGAGAGAAGGAGGAGGAAAAGAAGGGAGAGGTGGAGTGAGAGTGGAGGAAGAATAGGAGAGAGAGGTGAGGGAGAAGGAGAGAGAGGAGAGAGGGATGAAGGAGAGAGGTGAGGGAGAAAAAGAGAAGGAGGGAGGGATGAAGGAGAGAGGGAGGGAGAAGGAGAGAGGGAGGGAGGGATGAAGGAGAGAGGGAGGGAGGGATGAAGGAGAGAGGGAGGGAGGGATGAAGGAGGGAGGGAGGGAGGGAGGGAGGGAGGGAGGGAGGGAGGGAGGGAGAGGAGGGAGGGAGGGAGGAGGGAGGAGGGAGGGAGGGAGGGAGGGAGGGAGGGAGGGAGGGAGGGAGGGAGGGAGGGAGGGAGGGAGGGAGGGAGAGGAGGGAGGAGGGAGGGATGAAGAGGAAAGGGGGGTAGGATGAGGAAGGAGGGTGAGGAGACAGTGCAGCAGGAACTCATGGCCCAAAGGCATCAGACCTGAGTGTCTGCTCAATATTTTATCCAAAGTGACATTTTACATATGAGTGAACCCGAGAATCGAACCCACTACCCTGGTGTTACAAGCATCCTGCTCTACCAACTGAGTTAAGAAAAAGACCACTCTAGCCTGCCTGGAGTGCCAGGTGGGTGGTGTTTCAAGTTTTCAGACTATTCTATTGGTCCATTAAGCCAGGAATCAGAATAGTAGAACGGACGGCATAAACAAGGCCAGCCATTTAGGTAAGTGAGTTGGTAAGTCCGTGGTCAGCCATGACAAGACGTTGTGGAATGCAATTCATTGGAAAGAGATGATCAGCACAGAATGGTAGTTAGCTTGTCAGCCAGTTTTAGTGGAATGACTCAGATGATGTTTTTCTAATTAACAACCAACCAATGCGGCAACATTCCAACACCAAACAGCGCAGTCCGTCCACAGCCGGCACACAGACTGAACACAGACTTAGACCTATCATATTAATAACCCTCACAGCCATCCCCAGAAAAACACACGCAGCCAAGACAGAAAAACCCAGTGTCAAATGTATTTACAATTATATAAAACAATAATTCTATTTTCGACAATTTCTGATAAATCGCATTGCTTTACTTTGACCTTCCTACCACAGTTAAAAGTACTGCCGTTCAAATCCAATTCCACTGGTTTGGGATTTCTCCCCCCTGAACACAACGGCTGTCATTTTCAGAGCATCCTGGAACTGTGACGGGTTCATGACATAGTCCCCTCTAGTAATTATATAGGATCTCTATGGCAACTCCCTAGTATATGAACGAGGGTTTTAACCGCCTACTGCTAATACTAAGGTTACACACTTGGGAGTCAGTGGGGAAAGCCAGGCGGGATGTACTGTATTATGGGGTCATATGGCTGGGTATTGACTTGGCATTAAAACAGTCAGAGATTGCGGGGGGGGGGCTTTCTGTACCATAGATCAGGTGACATAGGATTGTGTCTGTACAGAAGGAAATGAATTAAGAGTTGGAGATTTGTTCCAATGGTAGTTAAGAGTTATAAAAACACAACATGCTCAGTCCCAATTCCTACCGTAGGCCAAGCCTACAGCCCACAACTCTGGAGAGAAGGGGAGACGAAGCAGACTGACTGGATTTCTTGGAGGGGGCTATTTCATGACATCAGAAAGGTGATTTTTGACCCGTGGAGAACCAACCGTTCAGAAGGGGAATAAGACAGAGCAGATTATCTCATTTTTAAAAAAGAGAATTAAGAAGAATCTCAGGTATAAAACCTATTGAGTCCCAAACGGCAGCATATTGCCCAGCTTAGTGCACTACTTTTGAACAGGTCCATAGTAGCGCACTGTCTAAAGAATGGGGTGCAATTTGGGACTCACAAATCTATGGCGTAAAACCTAATCTACCGTCTGAGCCCTCCCCTCCATCTAATGGTCATCAAGTTTAAAATTTAAACATCCAGGACGATTTCCACGAAGATGAGAAAAAAAACTGGACAGGTGTCTTCTCAAAGCCATTAAACATCTCTCCTTTCCTCCATGATGTGGAGATGAACTCCTCAACTAAGATCCTAAAAAAAACAGGAGAGAGAAATGAGACCAAGAAGAAAATAACCGTCAGTCATAGGGAGCCGGTGCAGTAATGGAAACATCACTCACGTGTCCAATCAGACACCTCGCCCTGCCTCAGAGCCCAGGGAGCAGGAGAATATATGACGAACCCCATCCAGTACGCACCGCAGAACCACACACAGCCCCAACCCCACCTCCCCTTCACCCCAGAACCACACACAGCCCTGACCCCACCTCCCCTTCACCCCAGAACCACACACAGCCCTGACCCCACCTACCCCTCCCCTCACCCCAGAACCACACACAGCCCTGACCCCACCTACCCTTCCCCTCACCCCAGAACCACACACAGCCCTGACCCCACCTACCCCTCCTCACCCCAGAACCACACACAGCCCTGACCCCACCTACCCCTCCCTCACCCCAGAACCACACACAGCCCTGACCCCACCTACCCCCTCCCTCACCCCAGAACCACACACAGCCCTGACCCCACCTCCCCTTCACCCCAGAACCACACACAGCCCTGACCCCACCTCCCCTTCACCCCAGAACCACACACAGCCCTGCCCCCACCTACCCCTCCCTCACCCCAGAACCACACACAGCCCTGACCCCACCTACCCCTCCCTCACCTCACCCCAGAACCACACACAGCCCTGACCCCACCTACCCTCCCTCACCCCAGAACCACACACAGCCCTGACCCCACCATCCCCTCACCCCAGAACCACACACAGCCCTAACCCCACCATGCCCTCCCCTCACCCCAGAACCACACACAGCCCTAACCTCCCACCATGCCCTCCCCTCACCCCAGAACCACACACAGCCCTAACCCCACCATGCCCTCCCCTCACCCCAGAACCACACACAGCCCTGACCCCACCTACCCCTCCCCTCACCCCAGAACCCCACACAGCCCTAACCCCACCTACCCCTCACCCCAGAACCATACACAGCCCTAACCCCACCTACCCCTCACCCCAGAACCACACACAGCCCTAACCCCACCTACCCCTCCCCTCACCCCAGAACCACACACAGCCCTAACCCCACCTACCCCTCCCTCACCCCAGAACCACACACAGCCCTAACCCCACCTACCCCTCCCCTCACCCCAGAACCACACACAGCCCTGACCCCACCTACCCCTCCCTCACCCCAGAACCCACCTACCCCTCCCCTCACCCCAGAACCACACACAGCCCTGACCCCACCATCCCCTCACCCCAGAACCACACACAGCCCTAACCCCACCTCGCCCTCACCCCAGAACCACACACAGCCCTGACCCCACCTACCCTCCCTCACCCCAGAACCACACAGCCCTAACCCCACCTACCCTCACCCCAGAACCACACACAGCCCTAACCCCACCTCCCCTCCCCCACCCCAGAATCACACACAGCCCTAACCCCACCTACCCCTCCCCTCACCCCAGAACCACACAGCCCTAACCCCACCTACCCCTCACCCCAGAACCACACACATCCCTAACCCCACCTCCCCTCCCCACCCCAGAATCTCACACAGCCTTAACCCCACCTACCCCTCCCCTCACCCCAGAACCACACAGCCCTAACCCCACCTACCCCTCACCCCAGAACCACACACAGCCCTAACCCCACCTACCCCTCCCCTCACCCCAGAACCACACACAGCCCTGACCCCACCATCCCCTCACCCCAGAACCACACACAGCCCTGACCCCACCATCCCCTCACCCCAGAACCACACACAGCCCTGACCCCACCATCCCCTCACCCCAGAACCACACACAGCCCTAACCCCACCATGCCCTCCCCTCACCCCAGAACCACACACAGCCCTGACCCCACCATCCCCTCACCCCAGAACCCCACACAGCCCTGACCCCACCTACCCCTCCCCTCACCCCAGAACCACACACAGCCCTGACCCCACCTACCCCTCCCCTCACCCCAGAACCCCACACAGCCCTAACCCCACCTACCCCTCCCTCACCCCAGAACCCACCTACCCCTCCCTCACCCCAGAACCACACACAGCCCTAACCCCACCATCCCCTCACCCCAGAACCCCACACAGCCCTAACCCCACCTCCCCTCACCCCAGAACCACACACAGCCCTAACCCCACCTACCCTCCCTCACCCCAGAACCCCACACAGCCCTGACCCCACCTACCCCTCCCTCACCCCAGAACCACACACAGCCCTAACCCCACCTACCCCTCCCTCACCCCAGAACCCCACACAGCCCTGACCCCACCTACCCCTCCCCTCACCCCAGAACCCCACACAGCCCTAACCCCACCTCCCCCTCACCCCAGAACCACACACAGCCCTAACCCCACCTACCCCTCCCCTTACCCCAGAACCCCACACAGCCCTAACCCCACCTCCCCCTCACCCCAGAACCACACACAGCCCTAACCCCACCATCCCCTCACCCCAGAACCCCACACAGCCCTAACCCCACCTACCCCTTCCACCACAAGAGCTCAGATACAGAGAACAGACAGAACGGATCAACCAGCAGAGCAACACATCCCGGGGACGATGCAAGGCAGCTGTCGTTTCCTGTTGACAGGGTGACTTTGAAGGGTAATTCTGTTTCACATGAGAAAAGGCATCTTTTAGAGACGGAAAATAAGAAACTGACTAGCCAATGTCTTATTCCTTGTTATTCCATCTCCGTCTTATACAGAGCAAGAACCCCCCAAAAAATATGAAATTAACAAAGTGATTTGTTCTGTCCAAAAAAAACCTTATGGGGGAAACAGCAAGAAATAGCATGGCAGCCTGAGATGTGGGAGACAGGCAGGCAGCATGACTAAATGTTGTTGTGCTAAGCCTTTGACTTTGAGACACGAAAAAAAAGAGGTTGGCAAAGTAAGTGACAATGTATTACAAACCCCCCTAATCCCAGAACCTTCTAACAGAGGGCCCGGGGCCACAATATTCATCTGAGCAGAGAGAGAGGAGGGAGAAAGAGAGAGAAAGAGAGCTTGGGAGAAATGGAGCGAGACAGAGAGAACGAGAGAGAGAGAGAGAGAGAGAGACAGAGAGAACGAGAGAGAGAGAGAGAGAGAGAGAGAGAGAGCTGCTGCTGGTGGGGGGGGATGTCTTTCTGTCTGTCAAGGCAGCTCAAAAAGCAGGAGGAAAACAGTCTGACTGTGGACTGCCACCCATCAACACCAGGGTTTATAGGAACACATACAGTGCCTTCCGGAAGTATTCACACCCCTTGACTTTCTCCACTTGTTGACAGAAGATAAAGCATGGACAGAATACAAATATTCCAAAACATGCATCCTGTTTGCTACAAGGCTATATTCACTTTTTGTCCTGAATACAAAGTGCAATGGTTGGGGCAAATCCAATACAACACATTACAGAGTACCACTCTCCATATTTTCAAGCATAGTGGTGGCTGCATCAGGTTATGGGTATGCTTGCAATCATTAAGGACCGGGGAGTTTTTCCAGGATAAAAAAGAAACAGAATGGAGCTAAGCCACAGGGAAACTCCTAGAGGAAAACCTGGTCCAGTCTGCTTTCCACCAGACACTGGGAGATGAATTCACCTTTCAGCAGGACAATAACCTAACACACAAGGACAAATCTACACTGGAGTTTTTAACAAAAGAACAGTGAATTTCCCCGAGTGGCCGAGTTTCCGTTTTGACTTAAATAGACTTGAAAATCTATGGCAAGGCCTGAAAATGGTTATCCAGCAATGATCAACAACCAACCTGACAGAGTTAGAACCATTAGAGTTCTGGTCCAAAGTAGTGTACTATACACTGAGTGTACAAAACATTAAGAACACCTGATCTTTCCATGACATAGAGTGACCAGGTGAACCCAGGTGAAAGATATGATCCCTTATTGATGTCACTTGTTAAATCCACTTCAATCAGTGTAGATGAAAGGGGAGGAGACGGGTTAAAGAAGGATCTTTAAGCCTTGAGACAATTGAGACATGGATTGTGTGTGTGTGCCATTCAGAGGGTGAATGGGAAAGCCAAACTATTTAAGTGCCTTTGAACAAGGGGTATGGTATTAGGTGCCCCGGATTGACTGTGTCAAGAACTGCAACGCTGCTGGGTTTTTCACGCTCAACCGTTTCCCCCGTGTGTGTCAAGAACGGTCCACCACCCAGAGGACACCCAGCCAACTGGACACGACTGTGGGAAGCATCGGAGTCAAACATGGGTCCACCACCCAGAGGACATCCAGCCAACTGGACACGACTGTGGGAAGCATCGGAGTCAAACATGGGGCCACCACCCAGAGGACATCCAGCCAACTGGACACGACTGTGGGAAGCATCGGAGTCAAACATGGGCCACCACCCAGAGGACATCCAGCCAACTGGACACGACTGTGGGAAGCATCGGAGTCAAACATGGGTCCACCACCCAGAGGAACGCTTTGGACACCTTGTAGAGGCCACGCCCCCGACCAATTGAGGCTGTTCTGAGGACAGAAGAGGGTGCCGCCACTCAATATTAGGAAGGTGTTCCTAATGTTTTGTACACTCAGGGTATAGGGAATAGGCTGCCATTTTGGACGCAACCAATAGGCACGTGTGCAACCACAAAGACATTGGACAAGGGATGTCCAGGTTTCAGAGGGACAGCACGGAGGTGAAAGAAATGTGGAATTGTTGTCAACTCCCGACAGCATCATGCAGCATCCTAACCTAAATATTACTACTCATTATCTTTACTGCAGCATCCTAACCTAAATATTACTACTCATTATCTTTACCGCAGCATCCTAACCTAAATATTACTACTCATTATCTTTACCGCAGCATCCTAACCTAAATATTACTACTCATTATCTTTACCGCAGCATCCTAACCTAAATATTACTACTCATTATCTTTACCGCAGCATCCTAACCTAAATATTACTACTCATTATCTCTACCGCAGCATCCTAACCTAAATATTACTACTCATTATCTCTACCGCAGCATCCTAACCTAAATATTACTACTCATTATCTCTACCGCAGCATCATACCCTAAATATTACTACTCATTATCTCTACCGCAGCATCATACCCTAAATATTACTACTCATTATCTCTACCGCAGCATCATACCCTAAATATTACTACTCATTATCTCTACCGCAGCATCATACCCTAAATATTACTACTCATTATCTTTACCGCAGCATCCTAACCTAAATATTACTACTCATTATCTTTACCGCAGCATCCTAACCTAAATATTACTACTCATTATCTTTACCGCAGCATCCTAACCTAAATATTACTACTCATTATCTTTACCGCAGCATCCTAACCTAAATATTACTATTCATTATCTTTACCGCAGCATCCTAACCTAAATATTACTACTCATTATCTTTACCGCAGCATCATAACCTAAATATTACTATTCATTATCTTTACCTCAGCATCCTAACCTAAATATTACTACTCATTATCTCTACCTCTAGGATTTGAGGACATGGGAATTTATTTTGACATAAACAAAAAAAATGTAAGCACATATCATTTGCCCAAGAAGCTGTTTTCCCCGAGCCCAGCTGTACACCTGTGTCTTCTAGTCTTCCTTTCCTCTACTGGAACTACTGCAGTCCCTGAAAACTCCCAGGGAGTCGACTAACACACCAGAGAAGTGTTTTCCCAAGAGAAACTATCTGCTCTAAACCTTTTAATGGCTTCTGGCTCCTACCTCGTAAAAAGAAAAATGGTTATTGATGGTACCTGTGACACCTTGGCCAGAACAAGTTAAACACTTGGTTTGACATTAGTAAGCTGAGACGCGGCGTGTCCCAAAGGGCACCGTATTATCTATATAGTGCACTACTTTTGTTGGGCTCTGGTCAAAAAGTAGTGCACTATATACAAGGGAAATAAGGTGCTATTCGGGACACAACCCATGTCGTCTTCGCTGTCAAGCTCGTCTGAAAAAACTAGAAGTGATGACTGGGTAGAATTGAAAGTAACTTATACAAACTGATCAGAGTTTCCCCCTTAGGATGTATTTCAGCAGCGGTGGAAAAGTTCATGTGGCAAGGCTTGGCCAATGACGCAGGCTCTGACCGAACATTTTAGAGGCCTTTGGCCACACAGAAAACCCTGTTCTGCAATTCTAAACATATCGAGATGGCTTCATGCCGTGTTCTTACGCTATCTGAGTGACTGAGTAACAACATCAATGCCATGACATTTTCTTTTCCATTCTCCCTGAACGTCTAGCTCTCTTTTCCTGGTGGTTGAAGTTATGAAAAATGAGCTCCTGTACTTTATATCTGGTATTAGTGGTTGAAGACCAATCAATTGGTTGAAATGTTAAAACGTGTATTTTTCCCACATATATAGAAACATCCTTTGTGTTTTAATCAAATCAACGATGTGCACTGAGTTTGTCCCTCTGCTGCAGCTAGTGACTGTGTGACTAGCACCCGTTGTCCCTCTCTCCTCTCTGCTGCAGCTACTGACTGTGTGACTAGCACCCGTTGTCCCTCTCTCCTCTCTGCTGCAGCTAGTGACTGTGTGACTAGCCCCTGTTGTCTCTCTCTCCTCTCTGCTGCAGCTAGTGACTAGCACCCGTTGTCCCTCTCTCCTCTCTGCTGCAGCTAGTGACTGTGTGACTAGCCCCCGTTGTCTCTCTCTCCTCTCTGCTGCAGCTAGTGACTGTGTGACTAGCACCCGTTGTCTCTCTCCTCTCTGCTGCAGCTAGTGACTGTGACTATCCACTGTTGTCTCTCTCTCCTCTCTGCTGCAGCTAGTGACTGTGACTAGCCCCTGTTGTCTCGCTCTCCTCTCTGCTGCAGCTAGTGACTGTGACTAGCCTGTTGTCTCTCTCTCCTCTCTGCTGCAGCTAGTGACTGTGTCTGTGTGTATATGACATGAACGACTCGTACCCTGTGTGTATATGACATGAACGAATGACTGATTGATTCAGTAGTCTATATAAGTATTGAAATGTAAGCCTAAGTATGTTACGGTATTAAGACTAAAGAGGATGTGCTCCTAGGCCTACAGCTCCATGGTGGTTCTACAAGACTGCTATACGAAGCCTACTAATGATAATGACATTACCTACAGCTCCATGGTGGTTCTACAAGGCTGCTATACGAAGCCTACTAATGATAATGACATTACCTACAGCTCCATTGTGGTTCTACAAGACTGCTATACGAAGCCTACTAATGATAATGACATTACCTACAGCTCCATGGTGGTTCTACAAGGCTGCTATACGAAGCCTACTAATGATAATGACATTACCTACAGCTCCATGGTGGTTCTACAAGGCTGCTATACGAAGCCTACTAATGATAATGACATTACCTACAGCTCCATGGTGGTTCTACAAGGCTGCTATACGAAGCCTACTAATGATAATGACATTACCTACAGCTCCATGGTGGTTCTACAAGACTGCTATACGAAGCCTACTAATGATAATGACATTACCTACAGCTCCATGGTGGTTCTACAAGGCTGCTATACGAAGCCTACTAATGATAATGACATTACCTACAGCTCCATGGTGGTTCTACAAGGCTGCTATACGAAGCCTACTAATGATAATGACATTACCTACAGCTGGATGGTGGTTCTACAAGGCTGCTATACGAAGCCTACTAACGATAATGACATTACCTACAGCTGGATGGTGGTTCTACACGGCTGCTATACGAAGCCTACTAATGATAATGACATTACCTACAGCTCCATGGTGGTTCTACAAGGCTGCTATACGAAGCCTACTAACGATAATGAATATAAATGTTTCTGACCATTCGGGAACAGTTTGTTCATCACTAAACGGATGATAAAACAACACCAGAAAGGCAGTTCTAATGGAACAACGTGGAAAAGGCCTTTATCACAGCAAAAATTAAAAACAGACCAATTTGTGAAATTGTTTAATTGACATGTCGTTACGTGAGGCTTGGTGCTCACGGAATCAGTAGGCTATTAAAAAGAAACACTCAAACAGGCAACAGAAGCAGGATCTGTCTTATTTCTGTAGAGAGAGATATATATATATATATATATATATATATGTGATTTATAAAGCCAGGCACATTTAACAGTTAGGTTATTGATCACAGACCTCATTAAGTTGTGATTTCCCAACTCCTCATATTTCTGAGACAGTAAAGACAAGGACGGTTTTCTCATCTGGTTCCTCCGCCACATTGTTCTCAACACCAATACGCTGGTTCTCTTTGATAGTCTGCACCATGGCAACGTGGTCTAGGACAAGGCGCCGATTCAACAGCGCACCAATGTGTTTCGGGAACCGCTGGACGGCGACCGCTATCCAACGCTGGAGAAAGCGTATTTGTTCTAAAATAATATAATAATTTTATTAGTGTTGTAACATAGTTCTTACCTAATATGACCGTATACAATTTCAGTACCACATGTCTTAGTGATGGACTGTGCCATCCCCCCCCCACGGCCTCCACAATGGATCAGTCCACTCAGACAGGAGCCAATCAGACAGCGGTCTTAGACTGATGGACTGTGTCATCCCCCCACGGCCTCCACAATGGATCAGTCCCCTCAGACAGGAGCCAATCAGACAGCGGTCTTAGACTGATGGACTGTGTCATTCCCCCCACGGCCTCCACAATGGATCAGTCCCCTCAGACAGGAGCCAATCAGACAGCGGTCTTAGACTGATGGACTGTGTCATCCCCCCCCACCACGGCCTCCACAATGGATCAGTCCCCTCAGACAGGAGCCAATCAGACAGCGGTCTCGTACACCATCAACAGCCTACGGACCAAACGATCGACCATTCGACTAAAATGGGGTCAGACGTATATTTTAAGCGTTGCTAAAAACGCATTTGATGGAAAACATTTTTCATGTTTTTTGTTTAAGTTGCACTGCAGTAAACAAGCAAACAGACTGAGAACACTAAATCAATAGCAGCAGACGAACCTATTCAATATTCTAAGAAAAAGCTGCCCCAAACTGTCAATGTCATCCGTAACTAGCTGTGTAGTTACAGGACTCCACTATTCATCAGGAAATGTGTTTTCCATACTAAAGTCCTACAGGCCCATTTACACAACGTCTTGACGTTAGCATTAAAAACATGAACTGGCCTGAGGCTAGGAGACACAGTACAGACTAACAAGCCACACGTACATCTCAACAAACTAAGGAAGATAAGAATGAACAAATGCATAATGTTATACCACTGGCCAGAAGCCTTGCTACACAGAGCCTGGCAGTCTGGCAGTCTGCTTCCATCTTCCATCTAGAGTGGTGTGAGTGGAACGGTGGCATCACTATGTAAACTGAACAAGAGCTTTTCCTAACGCTGAGCCTACACGTTTTACAGTCTACTCCTTTTTCCTACTTCAGTCGTCTCTCTCCCGATGCTGCAGGGGGCAGTCTGCACGGTCAATGCTGCAGGGGGCAGTCTGCACGGTCAATGCTGCAGGGGGCAGTCTGCACGGTCAATGCTGCAGGGGGCAGTCTGCACGGTCAATGCTGCAGGGGGCAGTCTGCACGGTCAATGCTGCAGGGGGCAGTCTGCACGGTCAATGCTGCAGGGGCAGTCTGCACGGTCAATGCTGCAGGGGCAGTCTGCACGGTCAATGCTGCAGGGGCAGTCTGCACGGTCAATGCTGCAGGGGCAGTCTGCACGGTCAATGCTGCAGGGGCAGTCTGCACGGTCAATGCTGCAGGGGCAGTCTGCACGGTCAATGCTGCAGGGGCAGTCTGCACGGTCAATGCTGCAGGGGCAGTCTGCACGGTCAATGCTGCAGGGGCAGTCTGCACGGTCAATGCTGCAGGGGGCAGTCTGCACGGTCAATGCTGCAGGGGGCAGTCTGCACGGTCAATGCTGCAGGGGCAGTCTGCACGGTCAATGCTGCAGGGGGCAGTCTGCACGGTCAATGCTGCAGGGGCAGTCTGCACGGTCAATGCTGCAGGGGCAGTCTGCACGGTCAATGCTGCAGGGGCAGCCTGCACGGTCAATGCTGCAGGGACAGTCTGCACGGTCAATGCTGCAGGAGATAGCTAGCCTATACAGCCTGATACCAGTGCTAATGGTACTTAGGTCAGCACAAACGTAGATAGCTAGCCTATACAGCCTGATACCAGTGCTGGTGCATGGCGTTTGTGCAACAGTATATTCTAAAATCAGAGAGGAATATGCGAAGCGTGAATATTTTAGCTACATCAAAGCTACAGTAAGAGAACATTTAACGTAAGACTAATTAGGGTCCACTGGGAAAAACACACTGACCAACACTTTTGGTTCCTACACTTTTGGTTCCTACCCTGTCACAATATCCACTCCCTGACTTCTCCATCATGTCAAACGCTGTATTCGACGTGCCTACCTATACTCCACCTTTTGATTGAGGTTTCATTGAACAGTATAGAACAATCAGAATGGACAAAAGCCCCGTTAAAAACAGGATGTGATGTCACCATAGGGTCGTGCACTACTTCTAATACATATTTATAACCTCCATTACTCAAATAACGTCAACAAATATGGCGATGTGATTATTTTGGCCATATCGCCCAGCCCTAATGTAAAAAAAACGAGCATGATTGTCCCCGTTTGTTTTGAGATATTATATAACCATAATCATTAAAGGCAACAGGGTGAAGAGGCCTGCCTTGTTTCCGTCAGAGAACATAGTTACAGGAAGCGGCGTGATCTAACAGAACGTTTCTCTGAAGTGTCGGCGCTATAGATCTGAGACATATGGAAGATCAGGAAACATTATTTTATTTTTTATTTTTTTATGTATTTAACCCCTAAACTATCTACATATACACTTCCATTTGTTTTTTCTAAAACTGGTACGTGGCTAACTTTAGCTTTAGTCTTGTGAGGCTTGTGGGAGTCATAGAGCAAAACAAATCAAATCACATTTTATTTGTCACATACACATGGTTAGCAGATGTTAATGCGAGTGTAGCGAAATGCTTGTGCTTCTAGTTCCGACCATGCAGTAGTATCTAACAAGTAATCTAACAAATTCACAACATCTTCCTTATACACACAAGAGTAAAGGAATGAATACGAGTATGTACATATAAATATATGGATGAGCGATGGCTGATCGGCGTAGGCAAGATGCAGTAGATGGTATGGAGTACAGTATATACACATGAGATGAGTAGTGTAGCCTGATAGCAAAACAACGGACATCTGTGTGTCTGTGAGAGTCACGCCTTTCCATATCAGGAGGAGGTCATGTTAGTGCGTAGCCCAAACTGTTGGGACGTTTTCCCGCGGAGACAGATGTCCAGGATGTCTCCGCGGTGACACAAACACAGCAGCTCTAGCTCTGCCACCTTTCAACCCCGCAGACGCCGGGGAAAGGGCGACGTCGACGGATGTGGTGGATCGAGACGCAATCCAACGCAACAACAGAACCAGATCTCAACCTCAAAACGGAGGGATTTTGAAGAGGATGTTTTTATCATGCTAATTAGATCTAGTGGGCATCTGCTGTCTGGAGGTGAAGCGCCACAGGACCTCCAGTAACCTAGCAACAGAATAACCACCAATGGTTTCATTTGGTACGGGAAAAAAAGAAAATGGCAATTAAGACCTTGCTGTAAATAACTTGTTTGAGATGTTGCCATTAGCACCGAGAGGTTGCCTGGTAAAGCTGCTACCTGCGTTCAGACTGGACTTCATACAGGACGGCAACATAGGACTAACGGGCCAAATCAATAGTACAGTCTCCTAGGATCACCACTTTCCACTCAGCTGGCCTCCCACTCCGTCTCCTGCCTGGCCTCCCACTCCGTCTCCTGCCTGGCCTCCCACTCCGTCTCCTGCCTGGCCTCCCACTCCGTCTCCTGCCTGGCCTCCCACTCCGTCTCCTCCCTGCCCTACCCAGCAGACCTCCACAGTGTCCCAGTCTAGTCAGCCAGGTAGTTACCCAGCAGACCTCCACAGTGTCCCAGTCTAGTCAGCCAGGTAGCTACCCAGCAGACCTCCACAGTGTCCCAGTCTAGTCAGCCAGGTAGCTACCCAGCAGACCTCCACAGTGTCCCAGTCTAATCAGCCAGGTAGCTACCCAGCAGACCTCCACAGTGTCCCAGTCTAATCAGCCAGGTAGTTACCCAGCAGACCTCCACAGTGTCCCAGTCTAATCAGCCAGGTAGCTACTGTTCCCAGCAGACCTCCACAGTGTCCCAGTCTAGTCAGCCAGGTAGCTACCCAGCAGACCTCCACAGTGTCCCAGTCTAATCAGCCAGGTAGCTACCCAGCAGACCTCCACAGTGTCCCAGTCTAATCAGCCAGGTAGCTACCCAGCAGACCTCCACAGTGTCCCAGTCTAATCAGCCAGGTAGCTACTGTTCCCAGCAGACCTCCACAGTGTCCCAGTCTAATCAGCCAGGTAGCTACCCAGCAGACCTCCACGTTGCTGTGCCCTCATAGGTGCTAAAGGAAAGCTCTGAATAATGATAGCTAACAACACATCCACACTCCATTTAAAGTAATGAACTTCCCACCGCCGTGCTCAATAGAATATTGATTTCTCCCTTCCCACCTCCTCCGTTGGAAGCCGTCACAATAAAACAATAGAAACTAAGTATGATACTAGTGGACGCTAGAGCTTTTAAAGGGATATCTAGATCTTTTAAAGGGATATCTAGAGCTTTTAAAGGGATATCTATATCTTTTTAAAGGGATATCTAGAGCTTTTAAAGGGATACCTAGAGCTTTTAAAGGGATACCTAGAGCTTTTAAAGGGATACCTAGATCTTTTAAAGGGATACCTAGATCTTTTAAAGGGATACCTAGATCTTTTAAAGGGATACCTAGAGCTTTTAAAGGGATACCTAGATCTTTTAAAGGGATACCTAGAGCTTTTAAAGGGATATCTAGATCTTTTAAAGGGATATCTAGAGTTTTTAAAGGGATATCTAGAGCTTTTAAAGGGATATCTATATATTTTAAAAGGATATCTATATCTTTTAAAATGATATCTATATCTTTTAAAGGGATATCTAGAGTTTTTAAAGGGATATCTAGAGCTTTTAAAGGGATATCTATATCTTTTAAAGGGATATCTATATCTTTTAAAGGGATATCTATATCTTTTAAAGGGAAGGATCTGCCGTAGCAGAAAGGGTGGTCGTTTCAGTACAGCCTGAGCAAATAGCAGGGGCAAATCTCATTGTAGACAATGTGAAAAGAACAAATCATCTCTAATGGTCATTAGCATAACCAGCCACGCTAGAACAAGATTCTAATGCAAACCAATCATAAAGAGAGGCTGGCTGGGTTAAAAGAGGAAATCAAAATTTCAGATTGGACCTCGTGTGTAATTGACTAATAAAGTGATCTTCACGTTGGAAGAGGAACAATGGAATCTTGTCGGTCCCGTCCGGCCCGTCCGTGCGATGCCACGGTTGAATAAAAGTTTAAATAATTGGATTACTTTTTCATCAAGTGTACTTTAGGCTAAAGGAGGATAAAAACCGGATCTGTGTCTGAATAATAATAAGTGACTGTCGCAGTAATAGGAGACCGGCCTCTCCCAAATGGCAGCCTATTCCCACATGGCCCTCGGTCAAAACGAGTGCACTATACAGGGGGATAGGATGCCACGTGGGACGCAGGAGGAGACTGGATGGGGACACGATGTTGGATGATTGTTCCGTTCGCATCGGTAGACAGCGACAGAGTCCTCTCCCGTCTCTCCATCCATTAACTAATGGAATTCATGACATTTTACGAATTCTGCCAATAAAGACTACAGACACGGTGAAAACTGTTTACAATCCTCCTTCTCTCTCCCTCGCTCCCCAGCCCCCCTCCTCTCTCTCTCTCTCCCTCTTCTAGCAGACTTTTGTTTCAGGTCTATTATAGACAACAGTCTTTATAAATTGAAAACGTAGTGAACTGCATGCGTTGAAATCAACTTTAACTGGGAGGGGGTAATAGGTTTATGAGCACACATACTCAACAATTCTAGACTGAAGAGACACCTTGGTAGAGCAGCCCAGATAGGAAACCTCAGGAGCACAATGATGAGTATTGCAATCAAACTAACTCTCTCTCTCGGGGTCATTTTGATACACAATCAAAACTAAATTAGTATATTTTCCTGTGGTCACTTAGCTACAGTATTTCCACTTTTGAATAGAAAATGCAACGGTTTTTAGTTTAGTAAAGATATATTGTCTTTGTAACAGGTTAGAACCCTACAGTGCGGTACCAGGTTAGAACCCTACAGTACGGTACCAGGTTAGAACCCTACAGTGCGGTACCAGGTTAGAACCCTACAGTGCGGTACCAGGTTAGAACCCTACAGTGCGGTACCAGGTTAGAACCCTACAGTGCGGTACCAGGTTAGAACCCTACAGTGTGTTAACAGGTTAGAACCCTACAGTACGGTACCAGGTTAGAACCCTACAGTGCGGTACCAGGTTAGAACCCTACAGTGCGGTACCAGGTTAGAACCCTACAGTGCGGTACCAGGTTAGAACCCTACAGTGTGTTAACAGGTTAGAACCCTACAGTACGGTACCAGGTTAGAACCCTACAGTGTGTTAACAGGTTAGAACCCTACAGTGCGGTACCAGGTTAGAACCCTACAGTGCGGTACCAGGTTAGAACCCTACAGTGCGGTACCGGGTTAGAACCCTACAGTACGGTACCGGGTTAGAACCCTACAGTGCGGTACCGGGTTAGAACCCTACAGTGCGGTACCGGGTTAGAACCCTACAGTGCGGTACCGGGTTAGAACCCTACAGTGCGGTACCAGGTTAGAACCCTACAGTGCGGTACCAGGTTAGAATCCTACAGTGCGGTACCAGGTTAGAACCCTACAGTGCGGTACCAGGTTAGAACCCTACAGTGCGGTACCAGGTTAGAACCCTACAGTGCGGTAACAGGTTAGAACCCTACAGTGCGGTACCAGGTTAGAACCCTACAGTGTGGTAACAGGTTAGAACCCTACAGTGTGGTAACAGGTTAGAACCCTACAGTATAGTACCAGGTTAGAACCCTACAGTGTGTTAACAGGTTAGAACCCTACAGTATAGTAACAGGTTAGAACCCTACAGTATAGTAACAGGTTAGAACCATACAGTGCGGTACCAGGTTAGAACCCTACAGTGCGGTACCAGGTTAGAACCCTACAGTACGGTACCAGGTTAGAACCCTACAGTGTGGTACCAGGTTAGAACCCTACAGTGTGGTACCAGGTTAGAACCCTACAGTGTGGTACCAGGTTAGAACCCTACAGTGCGGTACCAGGTTAGAACCCTACAGTGTGGTACCAGGTTAGAACCCTACAGTGTGGTAACAGGATAGAACCCTACAGTGCGGTACCAGGTTAGAACCCTACAGTGTGGTAACAGGTTAGAACCCTACAGTGTGGTAACAGGTTAGAACCCTACAGTGTGGTAACAGGTTAGAACCCTACAGTATAGTACCAGGTTAGAACCCTACAGTGTGTTAACAGGTTAGAACCCTACAGTGTGTTAACAGGTTAGAACCCTACAGTGTGGTACCAGGTTAGAACCCTACAGTGTGGTAACAGGTTAGAACCCTACAGTGTGGTACCAGGTTAGAACCCTACAGTGTGGTACCAGGTTAGAACCCTACAGTGCGGTACCAGGTTAGAACCCTACAGTGTGGTACCAGGTTAGAACCCTACAGTGCGGTACCAGGTTAGAACCCTACAGTACGGTACCAGGTTAGAACCCTACAGTACGGTACCAGGTTAGAACCCTACAGTGTGGTACCAGGTTAGAACCCTACAGTGTGGTACCAGGTTAGAACCCTACAGTGTGGTACCAGGTTAGAACCCATTAATGAACCACTGACAGTGACAAAACCCAAGGACTCTGCAAGGAGAAAGCGCCATGTAAAAGGCGTGGCGTTGTTATAATGTGTTATAATGTATTTTAATGTAGTTCTCTACTCCCCCTTCCATGGCCTGCAGCTCTCCTCTGTCTTCTCTGGCTGCACCGCATTAAAAAGGTACCAGGAGCCTTCAACCAAAATATACAACGTATTTCATTATTCCAAACGCATTTCCGGTTGCTGGGGCGGAGGCCCTCCTGGTGAGAGTTGTGTCATGTTTGTGATACAGGAGCGGGGAGGGGGGAGCAGCGGGACGCTAGTCACGATAGGCATCAAACAATTAAAACAGGCGGAGGGGAGGGAGGGGGAGACCTGGGGCAGGGCTGCTGCTGGAGATGTAATACATATTAATGAGCCTCAGCGTGATGGGTTGCTCTGAACCCCGACACCATGGGGGAGGGAGGGAGGGAGGGAGGGAGGGAGGGAGGGAGGGAGGGAGGGAGGGAGGTACTTTCATTTTTTTATTTAGATTTTAACCTTTATTTAACTAGGCAAGTCAGTTAAAAACAAATTCTTATTTTACGACGACGGCCTACCGCGGGGCCAGACCCTCCCCTAAACTCGGAACGACACTGGGACAAATTGTGCGCCGACCTACGGGACCTCCGATCACGGCCCCGTTGTGATACAGCCGGGGATCGAACCAGGGTCTGTAGTGACGCCTCTAGCACTGAGATGTAGTGCCTTAGACCGCTGCACCACTCGGGAGCCCCGAGGTGCACAGACATATGGGCAACCAAGGGCAGGCCTCTAGAGGTCGGGGGCATTGTAAGGGGAAAGAAAGTGGGCTTTTAGCTAGGAGAAGACCAAACCTTTACAGATGGCCTACAGGAGTTAAAATACAAGCTGTGGTTGGAGGACACAGGCCAGGCCAGACCCAGGAGGCACGGAGATCAGGCCAGTCCAGACCCAGGAGGTACTGAGATCAGGCCAGTCCAGACCCAGGAGGTACTGAGATCAGGCCAGTCCAGACCCAGGAGGTACTGAGATTAGTAGTGAGATAAGGAACCTAACAGGGTTGAACTGTGTGTGTGTGTGTGTGGAGAGTAGTGAGATAAGGAACCTGACAGGGTTGAACAAGTGTGTGTGTGTGTGTGTGTGTGTGTGTGTGTGTGTGTGTGTGTGTGTGTGTGTGTGTGTGTGTGTGCGTACCCTACCTGACAGGGTTGCTGGTGAGGGAGACACGGAGAGAGTCCAGACAGGCCATGAGGCGTTCGTCAGTCACCCCCGACTTCAGCTCCCCCAGGAACTCCTGAGGGGAAATCTGATAACTGCTACACACACTGCCCTGGGGAGAGAGGAGAGGAGGGAGGAGAGAGAGGAGGGAGGAGAGGAGGGAGTAGAGAGAGGAGGGAGGAGATGGGGAGGAGAGGAGAGGAGGGAGAAGACAAGACGAGAGAGTAGACAAGACGAGAGAGAAAAGGAGGGAGTAGAGAGAGGAGGGAGGAGAGGAGGGAGGAGAGAAGAGGATGGAGTAGAGAGGAGAGGAGGGAGAAGAGAAGAGGAGGGAGTAGAGTGGAGAGGAGGGAGTAGAGAGGAGGGAGTAGAGAGGAGAGAGGAGTGGAGGGAGTAGAGAAGATGAGAGGAGAGGAGGGAGGAGAGAAGAGGAGGGAGTAGAGAGGAGAGGGGGGAGGAGAGAGGAGAGAGGAGTGGAGATAGAAGATCTGGAGAGAAGATGAGAGGAGAGGAGGGAGAGAGAGAGGAGAGGGAGGAGAGAGAGAGGAGAGGAGGAGAGGAGGAGAGGAGAGTAGAGAAGAGAGGGCCACACACAGGATTACAGGACACACGCCCAGAGAAGGAGGAGAGAGACAGAGGAGGACAGAGGGAGAGGGGAGGAGTGGAGGGTAGAAGGTAGGAGGAGGAGAGGAGGAGGGATTAGACACATTACTTTAGGAGGAGAGAGGAGGGAGGGATGAGAGAGGAGGGAGGGAGGGAGAGAGGAGGGAATTACAGATAGAGGAGGGCTACTACACATTATTGCTACTTGGATGCACAGGAGAGGAGGGAGGAGGAGAGAGTGGAGTAGAGAGGATGGAGGGAGGAGGAGGGAGAGGAGAAGAGGACTTAGATCTTAGAATTAGAGAGGATGGGAGGAGACAAGAGGAGGAAGGGAGTAGAGAGGAGAGGAGGGACGCCTTAGACAAGACAAACAGAGAGGTGGAGGGAGCTGACACATTAGATTTACATAAACACAGACTGGAGAGGAGGGACTAGGGAGAGAGGAGAGGAGGGAGGAGAGAAGAGGACAAAGTAGGAGAGAAGAGGAGGGACTACTACATGGTTTCAAGAGAGGAGTGAGAGGGAGGGAGTATTAAGATGCACCATTAGAGAAGAGGAGGGAGAGAGATTTATTTTTACTGCACATTTACGAAGATTACTACACATTAAGATACTTTTAGAGAGGAGGGAGGAGGAGGTAGAGGATTATATTACTACATATACATACTTAGGATTAGGGAGAGTGGAGGGAGTAGAGAGAGATTTACTTACTTATTACATAAACACAGGAACATGAGAACATTATTTTTAGAGAAGAGGAGGAGGAGACATATTATTAATATATTTATTTTTATTTATGACATGGAGTGGAGGACAGAAACACTTATATTAATATTAAGATTAGGATATAATGGAGGGAGTAGAGAGGAGGAGGAGGGAATAGGAGGGAGAGAGGAGGAGATGGGAGGGAGGAGGGAGGAGGATGAGAGGAGAGGAGGGAGGAGGAGAGACAGGGAAGGGAGGAGAAGAGGAAGAGGAGGGAGTAGAAGAGGGGAGGGAGTAGACAGAAGAGGAGGGAGTAGAGGAGAGGGAGGGAGGAGAGAGGAGGGAGGAGAGAAGAGGATGAGGAGTAGAGAAGGAGAGGCAGAAGAGGGAGTAGAGAGGAGAGGAGGAGGAGAGAGAGAGAGAGTAGAGAGGAGAGGAGGGAGTAGAGAGGAGAGGAGGGAGTAGAGAGGAGAGAGGAGTGGAGGGAGTAGAGAAGATGAGAGGAGAGGAGGGAGTAGAGAGAGGAGGGAGGAGAGAAGAGGAGGGAGTAGAGAAGAGGAGGGAGTAGAGAAGAGGAGGGAGTAGAGAAGATGAGAGGAGAGAGAAGAGGAAGGAGTAGAGAGGAGAGAGGAGTGGAGGGAGTAGAGAAGATGAGAGGAGAGGAGGGAGTAGAGAGAGGAGGGAGGAGAGAAGAGGAGGGAGTAGAGAGGAGAGGAGAGAGGAGTGGAGGGAGTAGAGAAGATGAGAGGAGAGAGAAGAGGAGGGAGTAGAGAGGAGAGGAGGGAGTAGAGAAGATGAGAGGAGAGAGAAGAGGAGGGAGTAGAGAGGAGAGGAGGGAGTAGAGAGGAGAGGAGGGAGTAGAGAGGAGAGAGGAGTGGAGGGAGTAGAGAAGATGAGGAGAGAGGAGAGGAGGGAGTAGAGAGGAGAGAAGGGAGTAGAGAGGAGAGAGGAGCGGAGGGAGTAGAGAAGATGAGAGGAGAGAGAAGAGGAGGGAGTAGAGAGGAGAGGAGGGAGTAGAGAGGAGAGAGGAAGGAGGAGAGAAAAGGACACAGATTAATACAGGAGTTTCAAAGACCACCCAACAACCACACACACAGACAAACAGACAACAGACAATCCCATACATCTACACAAACTATTCACATCAAAACACACACAGACAAACACCCAAAACAATTCATACAAAATATTTGTTCTCAAAAAAATATTGAGAACGACATTCTCTCCGGAATGTGTTAACTTAAGGATAGGACCCTTTGTTTTCCCCAATTTCCGCTTAAAACGACATTCCTAAATCTAACTGCCCATTCGAAAGGAAACACTTTGAAGTTTGATTGAAATGTGAATCTAATGTAGGAGAATATAACACATTAGACCTTTAAATCTTTTTATCATCTTTGAAATGCAAGAGCAAGGCCATAACGTATTATTCCAGCCCAGGAGCAATTCAGATTAGATGGCAGCAGTGTATGTGCAACATTTTAGACTGATACAATGAACCATTGTATTTCTGTTCAAAATGTTGTATCAAGACTGCCCAAATGTGCAATTGGGTTTATTATTATTACATTTTCAAACAATAGCATGGTATTCTTTCACTGTTATAGCTACTGTAAATTGGACAACGCAGAAGAAGAATTTAAGCTTTCTGCCCATATCAGATTTGTCCTGGGAAATGTTCTTGTTACGTACAACCTCATGCTAATCGCATTAGCCTACATTAGCTCAACCATCCCACACGGTGGGGGGGGGGGGGCACCAATCCTGTAGAGGTTAAATGCTAAAGCTACTGAAACCCTGGCCTGAAACCCTGGTCTGTTAGCAGTTAAAAGCTACTGAAACCCTGGCCTGAAACCCTGGCCTGAAACCCTGGCCTGAAACCCTGGCCTGAAACCCTGGCCTGTTAGCAGTTAAAAGCTACTGAAACCCTGGCCTGAAACCCTGGCCTGAAACCCTGGTCTGTTAGCAGTTAAAAGCTACTGAAACCCTAGCCTGAAATCCTGGCCTGAAACCCTGGCCTGATAGCAGTTAAAAGCTACTGAAACCCTGGCCTGAGTCCCTGGCCTGAGTCCCTGGCCTGAGTCCCTGGCCTGAATCCACGGCCTGAAACCCTGGCCTGAAACCCTGGCCTGAAACCCTGGCCTGTCAGCAGATGCAAATGTGTGTTGTGTTCAGCAAGAGTTACTGCATCATTAATTCATTATTTTACAGAATGGCATTTCTTATTGGAATAACTGGCAATCAATAAGAGATGAAAAAATATCCTCAAGAACAAAAACACTGCAAACGTAAAAAAAAACATTACATATTCAAAGAGTTTTTTCACTTGGTGTTCAAATATTTGTCTGTTTCGAGTTCGTTTTTATAACTATTTGTTCATATAATAATGCATTACCCTTTCCCTCCTCTTCCTTCATCTTGGATGTTTGTTGCTGTTCGGTCTTATTTTCAGAGTACCTCAAAATGACAATCAATAAGGGGACTGTGTTGAATAATGGGGCTGGATGGAGACTGACAGAATCAATAAGGGGACTGTGTTGAATAATGGGGCTGGATGGAGACTGACAGAACCAATAAGGGGACTGTGTTGAATAATGGGGCTGGATGGAGACTGACAGAACCAATAAGGGGACTGTGTTGAATAATGGGGCTGGATGGAGACTGACAGAACCAATAAGGGGACTGTGTTGAATAATGGGGCTGGATGGAGACTGACAGAATCAATAAGGGGACTGTGTTGAATAATGGGGCTGGATGGAGACTGACAGAATCAATAAGGGGACTATGTTGAATAATGGGTCTGGATGGAGACTGACAGAACCAATAAGGGGACTGTGTTGAATAATGGGGCTGGATGGAGACAGACTGGACTGGAACAGAGAAAACATCTCCCTGTCTCTCTTTCTTCTGACTGTAACAGAGAAAACATCTCCCTGTCTCTCTTGCTTTCCCTCGCTCTCTCAGGGATCTTTCTGCTATAGAGTTTTTTTTCAGGACACCTAAGACCAAAATGTAAAAATAAATAAAAACACTATTTACAAACTGTGCAGACGGAAAGTATTCAGACTTTTTCCCACTTTATTACATTACAGCCTTATTCATAAATGGAAATATCACATTTACATAAGTATTCAGACTCTTTACACAATACTTAAAGCAATTCTGGCAGCGATTACAGCCTCGAGACTTCCTGAGCCTTCAAACTTCTTCCATTTCAGAATGAAGGAGAGGGCACTGTAGTCTTGGGGACCTTCAATGCTGCAGACATTTTGTTGGTCCCCTTTTCTGACAGGTGTGGCATATCAACAAGCTGATTAAACAGCATGATCATTACACAGCTGCACCTTGTGCTGGGGACAATAAAAGGCCACTCAAATGTGCAGTTTTATCACAACACAATGCCACAGATGTCTCAAGATTTGAGGGAGAATGGAATTGGCATGCTGATAGGGGGTACTGCCACCACTGGCAGGGAGTAGGGTCCCCACTGGCAGGGAGTAGGGTCCCCACTGGCAGGGAGTAGGGCCCCCACTGGTAGGGAGTAGGGCCCCCACTGGTAGGGAGTAGGGCCCCCACTGGCAGGGAGTAGGGCCCCCACTGGCAGGGAGTAGGGCCCCCACTGGCAGGGAGTAGGGCCCCCACTGGCAGGGAGTAGGGCCCCCACTGGCAGGGAGTAGGGCCCCCACTGGCAGGGAGTAGGGCCCCACTGGCAGGGAGTAGGGCCCCACTGGCAGGGAGTAGGGCCACCACTGGCAGGGAGTAGGGCCCCCACTGGCAGGGAGTAGGGCCCCCACTGGCAGGGAGTAGGGCCCCCACTGGCAGGGAGTAGGGCCACCACTGGTAGGGAGTAGGGCCACTACTGGTAGGGAGAAGGGCCACTACTGGAGATAGAGGATGAGAGCATTAGAGCAGTAAGACAGAATGGTTTAGTGTTGGAGCAGGTAGGAGGTTAGGACTGAAGTACTCTGTTGTGGGAGGTGGCAGTGGCGTGGGAGTCGAGGCGATAGCAGCTCTGTTCTGTTCTCTCTGAACAGCCGTGACCGCTGTAGATCACGGTTTACTAGTGAGCAGAGCACACTCGCCGACCTGGGCTGCATAAGTGCATCATAAATATACTTTAACAACATTTTTACTTTTACTACAAGTATTATTCTCTGGTGTGCCTCTCTCCTGCTCCTCTGTTGTGGCCTCTGGGTCATAAATTAACTCTGGAGGACTCAGGAGACGTAGCGCTCCACAAATGGCACCCTATTCCCTACATTGTGCACAACTTTAGACAAGGGTACATAGGACTCTGATCAAAAGAAGTGCACTATATAGGGAATAGGGTGCCATTTTGGGGAGCATCCAGAGAGTCTGGGCTGGCTGGCTCTATCAGTGGGCAGGCAGAGTGTCTCTGAGCTTTGGCCCATAAAACAATAGGCCTTCCCCTGCACCTCCTTCCCCTGGCACTGATTGGAGACTAAATCATGAAGCTCCATACACCGTCCTTCCTTTTCTCACCCACAGAGACAGAGAGACGGAGAGACGGAGAGAGAGAGAGAGAGAGAGAGAGAGAGAGAGAGAGCGAGAGACGGACAGAGCGAGAGAGAGACTGACAGAGCGAGAGAGAGATGGACAGAGAGAGAGATGGACAGAGAGAGAGATACTCTGGATGCAGAATTAGGACTATACCCACTAATTATCAAAATCCAGAAAATAGCAATTAAATTCTACAACCACCTAAAAGGAAGAGATTCCCAAACCTTCCATAATAAAGCCATCACCTACAGAGAGATGAACCTGGAGAAGAGCCCCCTAAGCAAGCTGGTCCTGGGACTCTGTTCACAAACACAAACAGACCCCACAGAGCCCCAGGACAGCAGCACAATTAGACCCAACCAAATCATGAGAAAACAAAAAGTACTTTAAAATAATTAACATAAAACAGAGCAAACTAGAATGCTATTTGGCCCTAAACAGAGAGTACACAGTGGCAGAATACCTGACCACCATGACTGACCCAAACTTAAGGAAAGCTTTGACTATGTACAGACTCTGTGAGCATAGCCTTGCTATTGAGAAAGGCCGAAGTCCGACCTGGCTGTTAAGAGAAGACAGGCTATGTGCACACTGCCCACAAAATGAGGTGGAAACTGAGCTGCACTTTCTGACCTGCCAAATGTGTGACCATATTAGAGACACATATTTCCCTCAGATTACACAGACCCACAAAGAATTTGAAAAGAAATCCAATTTTGATAAACTCCCATATCTACTGGGTGAAATACCACAGTGTGCCGTCACAGCAGCAAGATGTGTGACCTGTTGCCTCAAGAAAAGGGCAACCAGTGAAGAACAAACACCATTATAAATACAACCCATATTTATGCTTATTTATTTTCCCTTCTGTACTTTCAACTATTTGCACATCGTTACAACACTGTATATACCGTAGGCAGTAACAACACTACACATACCGTAGGCAGTAACAACACTACACATACCGTAGGCAGTAACAACACTACACATACCGTAGGCAGTAACAACACTACACATACCGTAGGCAGTAACAACACGACACATACCGTAGGCAGTAATAACACTACACATACCGTAGGCAGTAACAACACTACACATACCGTAGGCAGTAACAACACGACACATACCGTAGGCAGTAACAACACGACACATACCGTAGGCAGTAACAACACTACACATACCGTAGGCAGTAACAACACGACACATACCGTAGGCAGTAACAACACGACACATACCGTAGGCAGTAACACCACTACACATACCGTAGGCAGTAACACCACTACACATACCGTAGGCAGTAACAACACTACACATACCGTAGGGCAGTAACAACACTACACATACCGTGAGGCAGTAACAACACTACACATACCGTGAGGCAGTAACAACACTACACATACCGTAGGCAGTAACAACACTACACATACCGTAGGCAGTAACAACACTACACATACCGTAGGCAGTAACAACACTACACATACCGTAGGCAGTAACAACACTACACATACCGTAGGCAGTAACAACACTACACATACCGTAGGCAGTAACAACACTACACATACCGTGAGGCAGTAACAACACGACACACATACCGTAGGGCAGTAACAACACGACACATACCGTGAGGCAGTAACAACACGACACATACCGTAGGCAGTAACAACACGACACATACCGTAGGCAGTAACACCACTACACATACCGTAGGCAGTAACACCACTACACATACCGTAGGCAGTAACAACACTACACATACCGTAGGCAGTAACAACACTACACATACCGTAGGCAGTAACAACACGACACATACCGTAGGCAGTAACAACACGACACATACCGTAGGCAGTAATAACACTACACATACCGTAGGCAGTAACAACACGACACATACCGTAGGCAGTAACAACACTACACATACCGTAGGCAGTAATAACACTACACATACCGTAGGCAGTAACAACACTACACATACCGTAGGCAGTAACAACACTACACATACCGTAGGCAGTAATAACACTACACATACCGTAGGCAGTAACACCACTACACATACCGTAGGCAGTAACACCACTACACATACCGTAGGCAGTAACACCACTACACATACCGTAGGCAGTAACAACACTACACATACCGTAGGCAGTTGCCCAGTAGTTCATACTTAATAATAACAGTCCCACTAGGTTTCACTGTGTGCTATCAGAGTTCATATTTAATAATAACAGTCCCTCTAGGTTCACTGTGTGCTATCAGAGTTCATATTTAATAATAACAGTCCCACTATGTTTCACTGTGTGCTATCAGAGTTCATATTTAATAATAACAGTCCCACTATGTTTCACTGTGTGCTATCAGAGTTCATATTTAATAATAACAGTCCCACTATGTTTCACTGTGTGCTATCAGAGTTCATATTTAATAATAGCAGTCCCACTGTGTTTCACTGTGTGCTATCAGAGTTCATATTTAATAATAGCAGTCCCACTAGGTTTCACTGTGTGCTATCAGAGTTCATATTGAATAATAACAGTCCCACTAGGTTCACTGTGTGCTATCAGAGTTCATATTTAATAATAAACAGTCCCACTAGGTTTCACTGTGTGCTATCAGAGTTCATATTGAATAATAACAGTCCCACTAGGTTTCACTGTGTGCTATCAGAGTTCATATATAATAATAAACAGTCCCACTATGTTTCACTGTGTGCTATCAGAGTTCATATTTAATAATAAACAGTCCCACTAGGTTTCACTGTGTGCTATCAGAGTTCATATTTAATAATAAACAGTCCCACTAGGTTTCACTGTGCCTGAATCACAACACAGACAGAGCAACGAGAAAAGAAGAAGTGGTCACCGAATCCCCAAGCAACATCTGAATCCCATCGCATCTATCTAGCAAACAAATACGCACTGTGTTGTGTTGCTTATCGTACATAGATATAAACAAAGCCATACAGTAAAGTGTCATTACATCAACAGGCTTGGACAAGGCGGCCAGTGATCCACCCACTGCAGCCTACAGTGTCAATATACTCAGTGGACAGATTATTAGGTACATCTAGTACCCGGATCCCCCTTTTGCCTCCAGAACAGCCTGAATTCTTCGGGGCACGAAAACGTTTCTCAATTGCTACCAGGGTACCTAGCGTTTGCCAGGAAAGCATTCCCCACACCATTATACCACCAGCCTGTACCGTTGGCACCAGGCAGGACGTGGCCATGGACTCATGTTGCTTGAGTCTGCCGTCAGCATGTTGAGTCTGCCGTCAGCATGACTCAACAGGAACCGGGATTCGACGGACCAAGCAATGTTTTTCCACTCCTCAACTATTCAGTGTTGGAGATCGCACGCCCATGAGACCGCTTCTTGTTTTTAGCTGCTGCAACAGGCCATCTGGGCGGCAGGTAGCCTAGTGTTTAGAGCTTGGGCCAGTAACCGAAAGGTTGCTGGATCGAATCCCCGAGCTGACAAGGTAAAAATCTGTCATTCTGCCCCTGAACAAGGCAGCTAACCCACTGTTTCTAGGCTGTCATTGTAAATAAGAATTTGTTCTTAACTGACTTGCCTAGTTAAATAAAGGTTAAATGAAATAAAAATGCATTTAAAAAAATACCATGACAAGGACCGGCGAGTTGTGTGTTCAGAGATGCCGTTCTGCACACCACCGTTGTACTGCGCCGTTATCTGCCAGTCTGCGGCACCATTCTGGACATTCTCCTCGCCAACAGTACGTTTTCTTTTTGTGTGTCGCACCGTTCACGCTAAACCCTAGAGACTGTCGTTTGTGAAAGGCCCAGGAGGCCCGCCGTTTCTGAGATATTGGAACCGGAGCACCTGACACCGCCGATGATACCACTCTCAAAGACGCTTAGGTCACTCGTTTGAACCACTCTAATGTTCAATGAATGCCTGTATGCCTGCTTTGTATAGCAAGCCACGTGACTCACAATCTGTAGGAGCGAACCATTTTTGTGAACAGGGTGGTGTACCTAATAAATTGACAGTATATGGTAGCATTGCCTTTAAATTGTTTAACTTGGGTCAGACGTTTCAGGTAGCCTTCCACAAGCTTCATACAATACGTTGGGTGAATTTTGGCCCATTCCTCCTGACAGAGCTGGTGTAACTGAGTCAGATATGTAGGCCTCCTTGCTAGCACACGCTTTTCAGTTCTGCACACAAATCTTCTATGGGATTGATGTCAGGGCTTTGCGATGGCCACTCCAATACCTTGACTTTGTTGTTCTTAAGCCATTTTGCCACAACCTGGGAAGTATGCTTGGGGTCATTGTCCATTTGGAAGACCCATTTGCAACCAAGCTTTAACTTCCTGACTGATGTCTTGAGATGTTGCTTCAATATATCCACATAATTTTCCTCCCTCATGATGCCATCTATTTTGTGAAGTGCACCAGTCCCTCCTGCAGCAAAGCACCCCCACAACATGATGCTGCCACCACCGTGCTTCACGGTTGGGATGGTGTTCTTCGGCTTGCAAGCCTCCCCCTTTTTCCTCCAAACATAACGATGGTCATTATGGCCAAACAGTTCTCTTTTTGTTTCATCAGACCAGAGGACATTTCTACAAAAAGTACGATCTTTGTCCACATGTGCAGTTGCAAACCGTACTCTGGCTTTAATGGCGGTTTTGGAGCAGTGGCTTCTTCCTTGCTGAGCGGCCTTTCAGGTTATGTCGATATAGGACTCGTTTTACTGTGGATATAGATACTTCTGTACCGGTTTCCTCCAGCATCTTCACAAGGTCCTTTGCTGTTGTTCTGGGATTGATATGCACTCCACTTACGAGATGTCAATTTATTCACTGTCTTTGTTTGGAGCTCCTGTCAATGTTGAGTAAGGATCTGCACGCATAGAAGTATAGACTACCTGGCACTGATTACACATAGAATAGTTGGCAATGGCAATAGAAGTTACTTTTAGAATTTTGATGAACAACAATGATTGAGACAAAAACTTTATCATAAATTAAACTGTTCGACGAAAATGTGCATATGAAAATCATAACATTTCTACCGATCTGTGTGCCAGTTAAGATGAATTGGCATCCAAATGGAAAAAGTTACAGACCGCTGGTGTAGTCTATTACCTACTGGCAACTACAGGAGAATAACAGCAGAATCTGTGAAGGCCAGCAGAATCTGTGAAGGCCAGCAGAATCTGTGAAGGCCAGCAGCAGCGGGGGGGGAAGAGGGTCGGGAACAGGTTAGGGCTATCTTGATCTCTGGCTCCCTCTTGAGTCATTTGTATCTTAATTATTTAAATCACAGAGGGCTTAAAGCATCAGACATGATCAGTAGCAACATATAGTTGATTTGATTAACAGGGTGTGTCTATATATGGGGAAATACACCTTTTAACATTTATACCAATCGATTGGTCGAAAGAACAGACTACTAGGTCGACCAAGATTATATAATTCTCCTTTATGGGACGGCCCTACTGGCCATTTCCTTCTTATTCACTATTACAAACAGGGCTATGTCCCAAATGCCATCCCTATCCACTATGGGCCCTGGTTAAAAGTAGTGCACTATAAAGGGAATATAGTGCTACGGCCCCTGGTTAAAAGTAGTGCACTATATTGGGAATAGGGTGCCATGGGGCCCTGGTTAAAGTAGTGCACTATAAAGGGAATAGGGTGCCATAAGGCCCTGGTTAAAAGTAGTGCATTATAAAGGGAATAGGGTGCCATTGAGACACAGCAACAGACAACATTGTTCATCCTGACCACCTGGGGGTCTTCATGACTGTCACTCAGATTTAAAAACGGCATACTTTCATTTAAATATTCAAATCATGACGTTTCCGCTGTCAATGGCCTTCGTCCGTGTTGGATCCAAGCTGCCAGGCGGAAACCCCCTGAAGCTAGCCCTGGGTCACATAACGTAACGTTGACAAATACACAACCGTCCCTTCCTTGACTTGGGAGTTGACGGAGTCAATAATTATCTTAATTAATCTGCAAAAAACCAAAAAACATGGATTTTGTAGACGTGTCCTCGATTGTAAAAACAGAGTAATATTACAAAGGATTTAGGACTATGTAAGAAACCTACCTATGCTATCGCAAGTTATATTGGGACTGGATGTGTCGTCTTACTAGGGACCATATGTTTGATTGATGAACGCATTTTACAGATGTATTGTGTATCTGGGGTGTTTTCTGTACTCAGGACAGAGGGAAAAAGAGACCAGCGGGAAGAAAAATATCATTATTATGATGCTCTTTTGTTGTTGTTGTGAAAAGTTCAGTTCCGCCCCACGTTAAGCCAAACATTCCTGTTAGCTTAATTAGGCTCGTCTCATCAATGCCCTAATCAATTCTCCATTCAATCATCTCCCACTCCTGGCTATACAGGCTCTGAAAAACATGCAGACTGGAACATCATGGGAAACAGGTAAATGTCAGACCTGCTCAGGGAATTGACGGGACATTTAAAGAGTAGGTCAGTCAGTCGTACCACTACAATACTACAATCCCCCCCTCCCCAGTCTCTTCCTCTCCTGCCCTAAAATAGCAATGCAGTCAATAGCATTTGATTGGCAAGTTAATATAGACATTTCAACATGTTTTCCATCAACAGAAACCTACCTGACAGTTGACACGCTGTTTCACTCTCTGCAGGTGAATAGAGATATTATTTTTCTTGGATAAAAATGGTTACAAACACACCTGTTACAGCCCTGGACTCAGTGAAGCAGACACCTGTTACAGCCCTGGTCTCAGTGAAGCAGACACCTGTTACAGCCCTGGACTCAGTGAAGCAGACACCTGTTACAGCCCTGGTCTCAGTGAGGCAGACAACTGTTACAGCCCTGGTCTCAGTGATGCAGACAACTGTTACAGCCCTGGTCTCAGTGAAGCAGACACCTGTTACAGCCCTGGTCTCAGTGAAGCAGACACCTGTTACAGCCCTGGTCTCAGTGAGGCAGACAACTGTTACAGCCCTGGTCTCAGTGAAGCAGACACATGTTACAGCCCTGGTCTCAGTGAAGCAGACAACTGTTACAGCCCTGGTCTCAGTGAAGCAGACAACTGTTACAGCCCTGGTCTCAGTGAAGCAGACACCTGTTACAGCCCTGGTCTCAGTGAAGCAGACACCTGTTACAGCCCTGGTCTCAGTGAAGCAGACACCTGTTACAGCCCTGGTCTCAGTGAAGCAGACACCTGTTACAGCCCTGGTCTCAGTGATGCAGACACCTGTTACAGCCCTGGTCTCAGTGATGCAGACACCTGTTACAGCCCTGGTCTCAGTGATGCAGACACCTGTTACAGCCCTGGTCTCAGTGATGCAGACAACTGTTACAGCCCTGGTCTCAGTGAAGCAGACACCTGTTACAGCCCTGGTCTCAGTGATGCAGACAACTGTTACAGCCCTGGTCTCAGTGAAGCAGACACCTGTTACAGCCCTGGTCTCAGTGAAGCAGACAACTGTTACAGCCCTGGTCTCAGTGAAGCAGACAACTGTTATAGCCCTGGTCTCAGTGAAGCAGACAACTGTTACAGCCCTGGTCTCAGTGAAGCAGACACCTGTTACAGCCCTGGTCTCAGGGTGTAGGATGGGTGTAGTTTTAACTCTGACAGCCTGATGAGTTTATAATTATAAGAGAGAAAAGGCCTGCTGGTTGCCAGACTCCTCTTAACAAAGCTAATCATGTCTCTGATAATGACGAACAGTAAAACCTAGAACTGCAGCACAACGTTAGTGACAGACTTCTTTAGCTACCGGTAATCACGTCTCTGTGAAAACTAGGTCTAAAACCTAGTGTATCAGGACAGCAGAGAAGTGGCAGGGGTTCTGATAACTAATCATGCCTCTGTAAATGACAACAGTAAACCTAGCGCAGCAGGAAGGTGGCAGCACCGTGGATGACAGGCTCACATGATCCATAACGCCATCACATCTGGCCAGGGAGAGATTAAGCAGCATCAAAGAGCCTCAGTCAGAAATCAGCCGTATCACTGTAGTGTCGGTACATATAAATAACCCCCCACCCTGCAGGGGAGCAGCCACAGCACAGCAGAGGAAGGATGCCCACGCCCAGTCCTCCCTCCCTCTCTCTCTCTCTCTCTCTACACCTCTCCCACGCTGTCTTTCTCTCTCTCCCCCTTACGCTTTCTCTCTCTCTCCCCCCTCTCTCTCACCCTGTCTCTCTCTTCACCTCTCCCACCCCTCGCTCACGCTGTCTCTCTCTCTTCCCCCTCTCTCTCTCTCTCTCTCCCGCTCGCCCACTCTCTGACTCTCCATCCCAATTATTTCCCCCCCCGTCCCAATTTCCCCGCAGGTGTGCAGCTTGGCAGGTTGGTGTGGTACGTGGCAGAACGGCATTAACCTCCCACTATTCACTCAGGAATCCCACTTCACTCTTGATGGTCCAGAAATGTGTTCTTTAATGATCAGTCGGTTCTTTGGCCCGCTGGGGAACGCGGACAGCCTGTGAAGCCCAGTCCAAAGTAAAACCCCGTTGCCTTTTGAGTGAGGAGAGGGTGGCCAGAAACTTCATTACAGCCCCAGTTAGGATGTGTGCCAAATGGCAACCTATGGGCCATGGTCAAAAGTAGTGCCATATACAGGGAATTAGGGGTGTGAAACCTAAAAACAGCATGAACTAACATCGTTGCTGAGTGGATGTAGTACAGCAGTAAGGTGAACGCCGCCTGGCAGGTAGCCCCAACGCCGCCTGGCAGGTAGCCCCAACGCCGCCTGGCAGGTAGCCCCAACGCCGCCTGGCAGGTAGCTCCAACGCCGCCTGGCAGGTTACCCTAACTGTGGTAGATTGAACTACATTGTCCCCTAGTGACCATACACAGGACCATATCTGCATTGTGAATTCATATGTCATTTAAATATTTTTTTCATAGCGTTTAAACGATGAACAAATTTAAAACACATAGGTTGGCATGTGGGACGCAGGCCAGCACCATAAGGAGCCCTGCAGTGACCTTCAGGAGGCAGATAAGCCTCGTCACACCACCAGACAAGTCCGTTGGCCAGTTTGAACAAGGTCCGACTCCGGATGGCTCCACGTTCACAGGTTGAAGAGTATTAACGTCCCAACAGACATTTGGATTTGGACAATTTTTTTGTTGTGGTTGTTGATTTCAGCCATTTTCTCTCTTACTCAAAAAACGCCACTTCTCAAAAAATAACTGACAATTTGGGACTGATGAGCGCACTTTAAAATCTCTAAACAAAAAAAGGCCCCAAATGGCGCCAGAGGAAAGCATGATTACATGGTACGATGGGGTAAAAAGCCGTAGCGTTCAAGTGGCGTCTTGAAAGACATAGAATCTCCAAAACAAGGTAGACGAGACGAGTAATAAATGTGTGGTGCTCGTAGCGTGCTCGTAGCGTGCTCGTAGCGTGCTCCAGGGTACTACTCTGAGATAGAGAGCATCCTGACTGGGTTTTATTTGTTCCCCCTGTTTCTCCCTCTGTCTCCCTCTCCCTCCGTCTCCCTCCGTCTCCCTCTCCCTCATTCTCCCTCCCTCCGTCTCCCTCCCTCCGTCTCCCTCCCTCCGTCTCCCTCCCTCCGTCTCCCTCCCTCCCTCTCCCTCCCTCAGTCTCCCTCCCTCCGTCTCCCTCCCTCCGTCTCCCTCCCTCGTTCTCCCTCCCTCGTTCTCCCTCCCTCGTTCTCCCTCCCTCGTTCTCCCTCCCTCGTTCTCCCTCCCTCTCCCTCTCCCTCCCTCCCTCCTTCATTCTCCCTCCGTTTCCCTCTCCCTCCCTCCCTCATTCTCTCCCTGTCTCTCTCTCTCCCTGTACTGTGATTCAGCACTTTGTATACTGGAGCCAGCCAGCATAGAGCTCAGGCAGCACAGGCTTCATGAAAGCCTCTTAAGCAGTGCATTATTGAAAGACAAAACCACGGCCCTGCAATTTTTATCATCATCAGAGATGAGAGGGGGGGGGCGGAGAGGAAAGGATGAGAGAAGGGAGGGAGCCAACAGTATAACACCCGATCCATCATCAGAGATGGCGTGGCACCCAGACAACAGAACAGAGAGGAACGAAGGAGGATAACATACCTCTCTATCGACACAATGACAGCCTCACCTTAATGTAGAATCCCAACGAGGCGGCCAAGCAACTCAATTCCCCTTCGGCGCCTTCCTCTCGGCCCGGGACCACGTCACGAATAAGAGAGTGCGGCCCGTCCGTCTGACAACAGCCAGATACATTTTGATTCCCCATGAGGCACCCTATTCCCTTTATGTAGTACACTACTTTTGACCAGGGTCCATAGTGAATAGGGTGCTATTTGGGACGTATCCACACTACTTTTTACCAGGGCCCATAGGTAATAGGGTGCTATTTGGGACGTATCCACCACGACAGAGTTGGTTCCTTTCTCACTCTGCTAATGTCCCCAATCATGCGAATTAAATCACCAACTAGAAACCTGCTTATCTTTCCCCACTCAGACTTTGGAGTGGGCTTTTTATCATGTCACATCACTAGAATCATTCAGTGATCTATATTCAATTAAACCACGGCCCGGCCGGCGAAGTGGAGGGAGACAGGAGGAGGAGAGGAACGGAGCGGCAGGGAAAACATGACCAGTAGTCTGTCGAATCTCCATCTCACAAATATAAATCAGGGAGGAGAGAAAAGAAGAAGAGAAGGAAACAGAGAGAAAGTGGAGGAGATGGAAAGAAGAGAAGGAAACAGAGAGAAAGTGGAGGAGATGGAAGAAGAGAAGGAAACAGAGAGAAAGTGGAGGAGATGGAAGAAGAGAAGGAAACAGAGAGAACGTGGAGGAGATGGAAGAAGAGAAGGAAACAGAGAGAACGTGGAGGAGATGGAAAGAAGAGAAGGAAACAGAGGAAAGTGGAGGAGATGGAAGAAGGGAAGGAAACAGAGAGAAAGTGGAGGAGATGGAAGAAGAGAAGGAAACAGAGAGAAAGTGGAGGAGATGGAAAGAAGAGAAGGAAACAGAGAGAAAGTGGAGGAGATGGAAAGAAGGGAAGGAAACAGAGAGAAAGTGGAGGAGATGGAAGAAGAGAAGGAAACAGAGAGAAAGTGGAGGAGATGGAAAGAAGAGAAGGAAACAGAGAGAAAGTGGAGGAGATGGAAGAAGGGAAGGAAACAGAGAGAAAGTGGAGGAGATGGAAGAAGAGAAGGAAACAGAGAAAGTGGAGGAGATGGAAAGAAGAGAAGGAAACAGAGAGAACGTGGAGGAGATGGAAGAAGAGAAGGAAACAGAGAGAAAGTGGAGGAGATGGAAGAAGAGAAGGAAACAGACAGAAAGTGGAGGAGATGGAAGAAGAGAAGGAAACAGAGAGAAAGTGGAGGAGATGGAAGAAGGGAAGGAAACAGAGAGAAAGTGGAGGAGATGGAAGAAGGGAAGGAAACAGAGAGAAAGTGGAGGAGATGGAAGAGGGGAAGGAAACAGAGAGAAAGTGGAGGAGATGGAAGAAGAGAAGGAAACAGAGAGAAAGTGGAGGAGATGGAAACAGGTTGTTGATTAGAGAACAAGACAACAGTGACATTAGGAGCACTGTAGGAGCCGATAAGGATGGATCTGGAGCAGAAAGCCCTTCATTCAGCCCAGACAGTTTACAGTACAGAACACTGGACAGATCCCAATGAGCCAGAGAGACTTAAACAAGGCTCTGCAATGGCTGCATTAGGCCATACAAGACCTGTGTACATATGAGAAACAGAGAAACAGCGCCAGAGAGAGAGCGCCAGAGAGACAGCGCCAGAGAGACAGCGCCAGAGAAAGAAAGAACAAGAATGATAACGAGAGAGAGAGAGAGACAGAGAGAGAGACTAAAGTACAGTACAGGAAAGCAGCCCCGTCCTCCCTGTGTTCTAGTCTCTCTCCAGTTCCCAGCTGCTGCAGTGGGACGCCCAGCAGGTTTCACCATGACGCGCTAGCACCACCTACAGGCTACGTCCTGAAGACAATGACTACTGCAAAACACATCCCGAGGACAACTAGGCTAACTAGGCTTTAGGCATTGCGCCCTGGGCTAAAGTAATGCATCACCTAGACTGCCATTTGGGCCGCGGCCAGCTCTTTCGTCTCCTCCGCATTAGATGGTTTCATGACAAAACAGGAGTGTTCTGTTTCATTACCCACATTTCTAGAACATCAATGACCATTAGGAACCTCAGGCACGCAGGCAGAATCACCACATGGGAGGGTGGATGGGAGGGAAAAGTGGGGACGAGTCAACGCGGAGAAATTACACCATCAAATACCCGACAGCCACACGGCACGTACCGCAGGCTCACGTTAACACAGGAAGATATTCTATTAAAGTGGAAGTCTGCTTGAAATGAACTGCTTGGTCATTGTGAATGAATCCATCAACGGCCAGGGAAGCTATAGGCTGTGGTTCTGTAGAGAGCAGCTAAATGAAACGTTATTCCCTCTTCCCCAAGGCACATCTGGTCGCCCGGCTCACCGGCTAGCGGGTACCTCTCCTCGCAAATGCCTCGCTGCGTTTCCGTGGAAACGCTCTCATCACAGAGGAAAAAAACGGTTCTCCAGGAGAGGATTTGATTTGACCCCAGCTGAGTTAAACGTGGCCACTCTGAAAACCCCCACAGCACCCAATCATTGCCTATTCAACCACTGCAGCCAGAGTCCCAGTTGAGTCCCAGCCTATCCCACTCCATCCAGCCTCGACCCTGTCTGGTTCAGAGGAGAATGAAGGCATCAAGCCTGCCTAGAAGCACAACTTAACCGGACATCATCGGCCAGAGAGACCGACCTGAAGAGAATTAAGGCATGAAGTGGTTCTGTGTCCCAAATCGCACCCTATTCATTATATAGAGCACTACTTTAGACTGGAGCCCTATGGGGATAAAGGGGATAGGGTCATATTATGGTAAGCTGCCATCGGCTATTAGAAGCTGATGGCAGCTTAGGAGAGCTGATTGGGGATCAGTTTAGTCTCTTCTCTGGCAGTATGTATCAAGGTTACATAGTAGGAGAGCTGATTGGGGATCAGTTTAGTCTCTTCTCTGACAGTATGTATCAAGGTTACATAGTAGGAGAGCTGATTGGGGATCAGTTTAGTCTCTTCTCTGGCAGTATGTATCAAGGTTACATAGTAGGAGAGCTGATTGGGGATCAGTTTAGTCTCTTCTCTGACATTATGTATCAAGGTTACATAGTAGGAGTGCTGATTGGGGATCAGTTTAGTCTCTTCTCTGACAGTATGTATCAAGGTTACATAGTAGGAGAGCTGATTGAGGATCAGTTTAGTCTCTTCTCTGACATTATGTATCAAGGTTACATAGTAGGAGAGCTGATTGAGGATCAGTTTAGTCTCTTCTCTGACAGTATGTATCAAGGTTACATAGTAGGAGAGCTGATTGAGGATCAGTTTAGTCTCTTAGATCACTATGAACAGGATGTGACACGGGACAGAAAAACCCTGATCCTAGATCTGCACTCCTACTCTGCGGAGTTTGATATGGCCCCAACCAAGGACTCCAGACCAGGGCTGTGATTTCTACAGAGAGGTCTCCATTATGTGCAGGGGTCTTGGAGACACGAAAGGAAATGACACGCAGATAGTATCAGACGAACCCCTCGTGTTAAGTGGTTGGTCTATTCTGGGTGGTTCAGGGTTGGACCAAAAGGTTCTGGTCTAAAGTAGTGCACTATATAGGGAATAGGGTGCCATAGGGCTCTGGTCTAAAGTAGTGTACTATATAGGGAATAGGGTGCCATAGGGTTCTGGTCTAAAGTAGTGCACTATATAGGGAATAGGGTGCCATAGGGCTCTGGTCTAAAGTAGTGCACTATATAGGGAATAGGGTGCCATAGGGCTCTGGTCTAAAGTAGTGCACTATATAGGGAATAGGGTGCCATAGGGCTCTGGTCTAAAGTAGTGCACTAAATAGGGAATAGGGTGCCATAGGGCTCTGGTCTAAAGTAGTGCACTATATAGGGAATAGGGTGCCATAGGGCTCTGGTCTAAAGTAGTGCACTATATAGGGAATAGGGTGCCCTTTGATAGGCAAAACATGTCTTATTTAACACACTGTCGTACAGAGTAGACCTGGAGTGGTGCAATTAGCAGACGTTCAACATTGTTATGTTATATTTGCCAGCAGTCAGGTATTTGTTTAAGTCCCCTAATGAAGAATTCCCTTAACGATCAATCATTTTAATTGTGGTCTGAGCCTCGATTGGAATCTGGAATCTATTCAGCCTGTATTTGTGTCCTGGAGAGACGCTTGATCAATGCCAGTCAACCGGCCACCCGCCACACACAGCCTCCCGAGTGCCTTCACACACACACACAAAACCAGAGGAACACACACACACACACACACACACACACACACACACACACACACACACACACACACACACACACACACACACACACACACACACACACACACACACACACACACACACACACACACACACACACACACACACACACACACACACACACACACAGAGCTACTCCAGTACTATAGACAGCAGACAGTCAGTTTCATGTATTCATCAGGGGAAACATAATCAACCTCCTAATCCATATAGAAAACGGACTGAAAGACAAACATCATTCACCACACCATCATCTTCTGGTAACCAGGGTGCTTCAGAGATCTCTCCTTTCTGGAAGCACAGGACGAGCCCGTTGGCTCAGTAGTAGCTTCACTCACTGTTGGAACACATCAAATAGGATATCAGTCTGGCTTTGACCGAGGAGGGTAACAGCAGAGTAGCTAGCTAGTTCCAGACCCCGTTAAGCTCCCTCAACAGAGAGATATCTCCAGCTAGTTCCAGACCCCGTTAAGCTCCCTCAACAGAGAGATATCTCCAGCTAGCTCCAGACCCGTTAAGCTCCCTCAACAGAGAGATATCTCCAGCTAGCTCCAGACCCCGTTAAGCTCCCTCAACAGAGAGATATCTCCAGCTAGTTCCAGACCCCGTTAAGCTCCCTCAACAGAGAGATATCTCCAGCTAGTTCCAGACCCCGTTAAGCTCCCTCAACAGAGAGATATCTCCAGCTAGCTCCAGACCCCGTTAAGCTCCCTCAACAGAGAGATATCTCCAGCTAGTTCCAGACCCCTTTAAGCTCCCTCAACAGAGAGATATCTCCAGCTAGTTCCAGACCCCGTTAGCTCCCTCAACAGAGAGATATCTCCAGCTAGTTCCAGACCCCGTTAAGCTCCCTCAACAGAGAGATATCTCCAGCTAGTTCCAGACCCCGTTAAGCTCCCTCAACAGAGAGATATCTCCAGCTAGTTCCAGACCCCGTTAAGCTCCCTCAACAGAGAGATATCTCCAGCTAGTTCCAGACCCGTTAAGCTCCCTCAACAGAGAGATATCTCCAGCTAGCTCCAGACCCTGTTAAGCTCCCTCAACAGAGATATCTCCAGCTAGCTCCAGACCCTGTTAAGCTCCCTCAACAGAGAGATATCTCCAGCTAGTTCCAGACCCCGTTAAGCTCCCTCAACAGAGAGATATCTCCAGCTAGCTCCAGACCCCGTTAAGCTCCCTCAACAGAGAGATATCTCCAGCTAGTTCCAGACCCCGTTAGCTCCCTCAACAGAGAGATATCTCCAGCTAGCTCCAGACCCCGTTAAGCTCCCTCAACAGAGAGATATCTCCAGCTAGCTCCAGACCCCGTTAAGCTCCCTCAACAGAGAGATATCTCCAGCTAGTTCCAGATCCCGTTAAGCTCCCTCAACAGAGAGATATCTCCAGCTAGCTCCACAGCTCTATGCTCCCTCTCCAGCTACTCTGCAGTCTGTGGGACTAATGCTGGTGAGACTAGAGAGACTCCAGCTCAGAAACACAATTTCGTTAGGTTTATTTCTGTGAGCTCAATGCGCAGTTTCTCTAGACATAAATCAGATCAAGCCCGAACTGTGCGATGTAGCAGGGAGTAGTTTCCAACAAGCCAATATTCTATATAGTTTAACATTTTGGAACTACCCATAAATGGCTGAATTTACAGAGAGTAGCTCCGAGTCTGAGAAGGAGTTTATTACAGAGGATTACATAATGTTAGTTAGGGAGCCAACAAACCTACTGAAGCCATTCATGTTTGAGCCCCAGATCACTAGTCAATAAGGAGCATGTGTGGACTGCAGCAGAGCAGCACTAGTCAATAAGGAGCATGTGTGGGCTGCAGCAGAGCAGCACTAGTCAATAAGGAGCATGTGTGGGCTGCAGCAGAGCAGCACTAGTCAATAAGGAGCATGTGTGGGCTGCAGCAGAGCAGCACTAGTCAATAAGGAGCATGTGTGGACTGCAGCAGAGCAGCACTAGTCAATAAGGAGCATGTGTGGGCTGCAGCAGAGCAGCACTAGTCAATAAGGAGCATGTGTGGACTGCAGCAGAGCAGCACTAGTCAATAAGGAGCATGTGTGGGCTGCAGCAGAGCAGCACTAGTCAATAAGGAGCATGTGTGGGCTGCAGCAGAGCAGCACTAGTCAATAAGGAGCATGTGTGGACTGCAGCAGAGCAGCACTAGTCAATAAGGAGCATGTGTGGGCTGCAGCAGAGCAGCACTAGTCAATAAGGAGCATGTGTGGACTGCAGCAGAGCAGCACTAGTCAATAAGGAGCATGTGTGGGCTGCAGCAGAGCAGCACTAGTCAATAAGGAGCATGTGTGGGCTGCAGCAGAGCAGCACTAGTCAATAAGGAGCATGTGTGGACTGCAGCAGAGCAGCACTAGTCAATAAGGAGCATGTGTGGGCTGCAGCAGAGCAGCACTAGTCAATAAGGAGCATGTGTGGGCTGCAGCAGAGCAGCACTAGTCAATAAGGAGCATGTGTGGGCTGCAGCAGAGCAGCACTAGTCAATAAGGAGCATGTGTGGGCTGCAGCAGAGCAGCACTAGTCAATAAGGAGCATGTGTGGACTGCAGCAGAGCAGCACTAGTCAATTAGTCAATAAGGAGCATGTGTGGACTGCAGCAGAGCAGCACTAGTCAATAAGGAGCATGTGTGGACTGCAGCAGAGCAGCACTAGTCAATAAGGAGCATGTGTGGACTGCAGCAGAGCAGCACTAGTCAATAAGGAGCATGTGTGGACTGCAGCAGAGCAGCACTAGTCAATAAGGAGCATGTGTGGGCTGCAGCAGAGCAGCACTAGTCAATAAGGACCATGTGTGACAGAGACGAGAGAGACACACACTGGAAAGAATTTACAAAAAAAAAGAGCAAACTAGAATGCTATTCGGCCCTAAACAGAGAGTACATAGAGGCAGAATACCTGACCACCGTGACTGACCCAAACTTAAGGAAAGCTTTGACTATGTACAGACTCAGTGAGCATAGCCTTGCTATTGAGAAACGCCAAAGGCAGACCTGGCTGTCAAGAGAAGACAGGCTATGTGCCCACTGCCCACAACATGAGGTGGAAACTGAGCTGCACTTCCTAACCTCCTGCCAAATGTGTGACCATATTAGAGACACATGTTTCCCTCAGATTACACAGACCCACAAAGAATTTAAAATCAAATCCAATTTTGATAAGCAATATAAATGACCTGTTGCCACAAGAAAAGGGCAACCAGTGAAGAACAAACACCATTGTAAATACAACCCATATTTATGTGTAGATATTTTCGTCTTTATTCTTTTGGAACGTTTGTGAGTGTAATGTTTACAGTTAATATGTTTATTTCACTTTTCTTTACTATCTTTTTCCACTTGCTTTGGCAATGTAAACATATGTTTCCCATGGCAATATAGCCCCTTAAATTGAAGAGTGAGAGAGAGAGAGAGAGAGAGAGAGAGAGAGAGAGAGAGAGAGAGAGAGAGAGAGAGAGAGAGAGAGAGAGAAGCAGAGGAGCCTACATACTAACCAACTCCATAAGACACACCCTGAGGCCTTCCAGTCAGTCAGACAATCTGTTCGTGCTGCACACAGAAACCCCAGCCCTCCCTTCACTTACGTTCCAACCCCCACGTCTCGCTCCTTCCAATCCATCCTTCCAGCATTGAAGCACAGTGTATGTAGGGGCCTATTGGTAAGCAGTCCACACACACACACGCTCTCTCACATGGGGAGTATAGACGGAAAAAAGAGGAAGCTGACAGGACTCAGTACAAACTGCTGCTATGCTGCTGGATCGACTGGAGACTGCTGGGGGTTTTGGTTTTGTTATGGACATGTCTGTGAGAACAGAGTAGCTGGGAGTCAAGACTTCCCCTCTTCACGGTCCGTCAGCTAATACAACAACCTCAGAGTGTCTGGACCACCACCTAACTAGTCTAACACAACAACCTCAGAGCGTCTGGACCCCCACCTAACTAGTCTAATACAACAACCTCAGAGCGTCTGGACCCGCCACCTAACTAGTCTAATACAACAACCTCAGAGCGTCTGGACCACCACCTAACTAGTCTAATACAACAACCTCAGAGCGTCTGGACCCGCCACCTAACTAGTCTGACACAACAACCTCAGAGCGTCTGGACCCGCCACCTAACTAGTCTGACACAACAACCTCAGAGCGTCTGGACCCCCACCTAACTAGTCTAATACAACAACCTCAGAGCGTCTGGACCCGCCACCTAACTAGTGTAACACAACAACCTCAGAGCGTCTGGACCCGCCACCTAACTAGTCTGACAACAACCTCAGAGCGTCTGGACCCCCACCTAACTAGTCTGATACAACAACCTCAGAGCGCCTGGACCCCCACCTAACTAGTCTGATAAAACAACCTCAGAGCGTCTGGACCACCACCTAACTAGTCTAACACAACAACCTCAGAGCGTCTGGACCCGCCACCTAACTAGTCTGATACAACAACCTCAGAGCGTCTGGACCCGCCACCTAACTAGTCTAATACAACAACCTCAGAGCGTCTGGACCCCCACCTAACTAGTCTGATACAACAACCTCAGAGCGTCTGGACCCGCCACCTAACTAGTCTAACAACAACCTCAGAGCGTCTGGACCCGCCACCTAACTAGTCTGATACAACAACCTCAGAGCGTCTGGACCACCACCTAACTAGTCTGATACAACAACCTCAGAGCGTCTGGACCACCACCTAACTAGTCTGATACAACAACCTCAGAGCGTCTGGACCCCCACCTAACTAGTCTAATACAACAACCTCAGAGCGTCTGGACCCGCCACCTAACTAGTCTGACAACAACCTCAGAGCGTCTGGACCCCCACCTAACTAGTCTGATACAACAACCTCAGAGCGCCTGGACCCCCACCTAACTAGTCTAATACAACAACCTCAGAGCGTCTGGACCACCACCTAACTAGTCTGATACAACAACCTCAGAGCGTCTGGACCCCCACCTAACTAGTCTGATACAACAACCTCAGAGCGCCTGGACCCCCACCTAACTAGTCTGACACAACAACCTCAGAGCGTCTGGACCCCCACCTAACTAGTCTGATACAACAACCTCAGAGCGTCTGGACCACCACCTAACTAGTCTAACACAACAACCTCAGAGCGTCTGGACCCGCCACCTAACTAGTCTGATACAACAACCTCAGAGCGTCTGGACCACCACCTAACTAGTCTGATACAACAACCTCAGAGCCGTCTGGACCCGCCACCTAACTAGTCTAATACAACAACCTCAGAGCCGTCTGGACCCCACCTAACTAGTCTGATACAACAACCTCAGAGCGTCTGGACCCGCCACCTAACTAGTCTGACAACAACCTCAGAGCGTCTGGACCCCCACCTAACTAGTCTAATACAACAACCTCAGAGCGTCTGGACCCGCCACCTAACTAGTCTAATACAACAACCTCAGAGCGTCTGGACCCCCACCTAACTAGTCTGATACAACAACCTCAGAGCGTCTGGACCACCACCTAACTAGTCTAATACAACAACCTCAGAGCGTCTGGACCCCCACCTAACTAGTCTGATACAACAACCTCAGAGCGTCTGGACCCGCCACCTAACTAGTCTGACACAACAACCTCAGAGCGTCTGGACCCGCCACCTAACTAGTCTGACACAACAACCTCAGAGCGTCTGGACCCCCACCTAACTAGTCTAACACAACAACCTCAGAGCGTCTGGACCCCCACCTAACTAGTCTAACACAACAACCTCAGAGCGTCTGGACCACCACCTAACTAGTCTGACAACAACCTCAGAGCGTCTGGACCCCCACCTAACTAGTCTAACACAACAACCTCAGAGCGTCTGGACCCGCCACCTAACTAGTCTGACACAACAACCTCAGAGCGTCTGGACCCCCACCTAACTAGTCTGATACAACAACCTCAGAGCGTCTGGACCCCCACCTAACTAGTCTAATACAACAACCTCAGAGCGTCTGGACCCCCACCTAACTAGTCTAATACAACAACCTCAGAGGGTCTGGACCCGCCACCTAACTAGTCTAACACAACAACCTCAGAGCGTCTGGACCCCCACCTAACTAGTCTGATACAACAACCTCAGAGCGCCTGGACCCCCACCTAACTAGTCTAATACAACAACCTCAGAGCGCCTGGACCCCCACCTAACTAGTCTAATACAACAACCTCAGAGCGTCTGGACCACCACCTAACTAGTCTGATACAACAACCTCAGAGCGTCTGGACCCGCCACCTAACTAGTCTAATACAACAACCTCAGAGCGTCTGGACCCGCCACCTAACTAGTCTAACAACAACCTCAGGTCTGAGGTCTAACTAGTCTAACAACCCCAACTTCCTCTCCCCACCTACCCTCCTCTCCTCCCTACCTTAAGCATCAATCAGCCCCTACCTAGCTTCATAAACCTCCTCTCCTCTACCTTAAGCATTAATCAGCCCCTACCTAGCTTCATAAAACTCTCCTCTACCTTAAGCATCAATCAGCCCCTACCTAGCTTCATAACCCTCCTCTCCTCTACCTTAAGCATCAATCAGCCCATACCTAGCTTCTTAACCCTCCTCTCCTCCCTACCTTATGCATCAATCAGCCCCTACCTAGCTTCATAACCCCCCTCTCCTCTACCTTAAGCATCAATCAGCACCTACCTAGCTTCATAACCCTCCCCTCTACCTTAAGCATCAATCAGCTCCCACCTAGCTTCATAACCCTCTCCTCTACCTTAAGCATCAATCAGCCCCTACCTAGCTTCATAACCCTCCCCTCCCCACCTTCACCCCATCCTCCCCATCCTCAGGGCCTACCTCGTCGTCTAACACGGTGAAGCATTGTATTGTAACCCTGTGTAAGAGCGGCGTGTTTCACTCAGTGTACAACTCCCAACATCCCAGTGCACTGCTTCTCAACCAATTACCCTCATTGTACAGGAAGACACAATGAGGGAGCCCAGAGCAGAGTATATGACACTTACAGACTATAACAAGGCTGAGCTGGCTACAGTGGAGACCAGGCAAGACACAGACAGAAAAGAGAGAGAGAGAGAGAGAGAGAGAGAGAGAGAGAGAGAGAGAGAGAGAGAGAGAGAGAGAGAGAGAGAGAGAGAGAGAGAGAGAGAGAGAGAGAGAGAGAGAGAGAGAGAGAGAGAGAGAGAGAGAGAGAGAGACAGAGAGAGAGAGACACGAGGGGTTTGGAGGAAAGAAATAACACCCCGGGGGAAAAGATCCACATTAATTCAGAGCGTTTAGTGGTGTTAGATGGACATCTTCACTGATACAACAAGTCTGACAGGATACCTGCTCCAGATACACTGAACAACTAGGGAGTACTGAACTCTTGGTATCACTTATATAAGCATTAGGGCTGACCCCATCTAGTCGGGTGTTTGGTCGCTACGCTGTTGGTTGGCAGAGATTTCATTTGTTGTTGTTGAGCGGTTGCAAATTGATTATATATATATATATATATATATATATATATATATATATATATATATATATATATATATATATATATATATATATATATATATATATATAGCGGGAGACACCTGTCTGATTCACACCGGTCCCAGTGGATTAATCCATTGTGGGCGCTGCATGGATGGCACAGTCCATCACTCTAGACAGGCAGCAGCAACATAAGGCACAGTCCATCACTCTAGACAGGCAGCAGCAACATAAGGCACAGTCCATCACTCTAGACAGGCAGCAGCAACATAAGGCACAGTCTATCACTCTAGACAGGCAGCAGCAACATAAGGCACAGTCCATCACTCTAGACAGGCAGCAGCAACATAAGGCACAGTCTATCACTCTAGACAGGCAGCAGCAACATAAGGCACAGTCTATCACTCTAGACAGGCAGCAGCAACATAAGGCACAGTCTATCACTCTAGACAGGCAGCAGCAACACAAGGCTTGATAACATTTTGTTAAAATAAATTACATTGTTTTTTCCCATAAATGCCTCCTGCCTGACACCATGTGTGAGAGTATTCCTTAGACCCACAGTATGTGTGGAGCTAACGTGTTCATCAATGTATGTTGGAGTCAACAAGGAGTCTCTCTCTCTCTCTCTCTCTCTCTCTCTCTCTCTCTCTCTCTCTCTCTCTCTCTCTCTCTCTCTCTCTCTCTCTCTCTCTCTCTCTCTCTCTCTCTCTCTCTCTCTCTCTCTCTCTCTCTCTCTCTCTCTCTCTCTCTCTCTCTCTCTCTCTCTCTCTCTCTCTCTCTCTCTCTCTCTCTCTCTCTCTCTCTCTCTCTCTCTCTCTCTCTCTCTCTCTCTCTCTCTCTCTCTCTCTCTCTCTCTCTCTCTCTCTCTCTCTCTCTCTCTCTAGTAATACATTTAGCCTCCCGTTAATCATCATGATTTCTACTACGTTTGGTTGGTTGGTTACGGTAATTTATGTTGATAAACGGACACCTTAAAAACTTCAAATGAACACAGTTTCCAATAGCCGCCTGTCTCTTTTAATAGCCAGTTAAACGACACGCCTTTTTCAAACAAATGCCGGGTCTAAAATAACTGTTTATGAGATTTAATGTTAGATTTTTTACATTAAATAATGAATAGAATGCTAGCAGATACCCAGATACCCCTTCCAGTCATTGCGTCAACGCTAGTTATCATTGGCTGGTGAAACTACCTTTTAACTTCCTTCCTACTGGACACAGAGACGTAATCTAATCCACAAGTTCCATTCAGAAACTGTTTGTCGAAGATCAGTGCGGAAGAACTTGACTGGCCTGACACAGTGCCCTGACCTTAACTCCATCGAACACTTTTGGGATGAACGGAAAAGGCAAGCCCTCCGCAGCAATGTTCCAACATCTAGTGGAAAACCTTCCCAGAAAGAGTGGAGGCTTTTACAGCAGCAAAAGGGGGGGGGGAAACCAAGTCCATATTAACACCCGTGATTTTGGAATGAGATGTTCGACGAGCAGGTGTCCACATACTTTGCACTGTTATTACCGTAAAGGTTCAAAGGGTGTGAGTTCAAAGGGTGATCTGAGTGTAGTCTAGGTCAGTGTAGAACATCAGTGTAGAATATCTGAGTGTAGTCTAGGTCAGTGTAGAATATCTGAGTGTAGTCTAGGTCAATGTAGAATATCTGAGTGTAGTATATCTGAGTGTAGTCTAGGTCAGTGTAGAATATCTGAGTGTAGTCTAGGTCAGTGTAGAATATATGAGTGTAGTATATCTGAGTGTAGTCTAGGTCAGTGTAGAATATCTGAGTGTAGTCTAGTCAGTGTAGAATATCTGAGTGTAGAATATCTGAGTGTAGTCTAGGTAAATGTAGAATATCTGAGTGTAGTATATCTGAGTGTAGTCTCAAACTCATTGTAGAACAGAACAGATCTCTCATTGGGATGCAAAGCTTGGGTAATTACCACACATTCCAGTGTAGAATATCTGAGTGTAGTCTAGGTCAGATGTAGAATATCTGAGTGTAGTGCTAGGTCAGTGTAGAATATCTAAAAAGGAAGAAAGTAGTCTAGTGTAGAATATCTGAGTGTAGTCTAGGTCAATGTAGAATATCTGAGTGTAGTATATCAGAGTGTAGTCTAGGCAAGCTGTAGAATATCTGAGTGTAGTCTAGGTCAGTGTAGAATATATGAGATGTAGTATATCTGAGTGTAGTCTAGGTCAGTGTAGAATATCTGAGTGTAGTCATGTCAGTGTAGAATATCTGAGATGTAGAATATCTGTCTAGTGTAGATCTAAGATGTAGGCTATCATGTCCTGGCGAATCTGAGATGAGGCCATCATGTCCTGAGTGGAGTCTAAGATGTAGAATATCTGTCCTAGGTCAGTCTAAGATACATCATGTCCTGAGTGGAGTCTAAGATGTAGGCCATCATGTCTGAGTGTAGATCTAAGATGTAGAATATCATGTGTGGTGAATCTGAGATGTAGGCCGTCATGTCCTGAGTGGATCTAAGATGTAGGCCATCTGAGTGGAGTCTAAGATGAGGCCATCGTGCCTGGTGGATCTAAGATGTAGTATATCTGAGTGTAGTCTAAGATGAGGCCATCGTGCCCTGGTGGATCTAAGATGAGGCCATCGTGCCCTGGTGGATCTAAGATGAGGCCATCGTGCCCTGGTGAATCTAAGATGAGGCCATCGTGCCCTGGTGAATCTAAGATGAGGCTATCATGTCCTGGCGAATCTAAGATGAGGCTATCATGTCCTGGCGGATCTAAGATGAGGCTATCATGTCCTGGCGAATCTAAGATGAGGCCATCATGTCCTGGTGGATCTAAGATGAGACTATCATGTCCTGGTCAATCTAAGATAAGGCCATCATGTCCTGGTGGATCTAAGATGAGGCCATCATGTTCTGGTGGATCTAAGATGAGACCATCATGTCCTGGTGAATCTAAGATGAGGCCGTCATGTCCTGGTGGATCTAAGATGAGGCCGTCATGTCCTGGTCAATCTAAGATGAGGCTGTCATGTCCTGGTCAATCTAAGATGAGGCCATCATGTCCTGGTGGATCTAAGATGAGGCCATCATGTACTGGTGGATCTAAGATGAGGCCGTCATGTCCTGGTGGATCTAAGATGAGGCTGTCATGTCCTGGTCAATCTAAGATGAGGCTATCATGTCCTGGTGGATCTAAGATGAGGCTATCATGTCCTGGTGGATCTAAGATGAGACTATCATGTCCTGGTGGATCTAAGATGAGACTATCATGTCCTGGTGGATCTAAGATGAGGCCATCATGTCCTGGTGGATCTAAGATGAGGCCGTCATGTACTGGTGGATCTAAGATGAGGCCGTCATGTCCTGGTGGATCTAAGATGAGACTATCATGTCCTGGTGGATCTAAGATGAGGCCGTCATGTCCTGGTGGATCTAAGATGAGGCCATCATGTCCTGGTGGATCTAAGATGAGGCCATCATGTCCTGGTGGATCTAAGATGAGACTATCATGTCCTGGTCAATCTAAGATAAGGCCATCATGTCCTGGTGGATCTAAGATGAGGCCATCATGTTCTGGTGGATCTAAGATGAGGCCATCATGTCCTGGTGGATCTAAGATGAGGCCGTCATGTCCTGGTGGATCTAAGATGAGGCCGTCATGTCCTGGTCAATCTAAGATGAGGCTGTCATGTCCTGGTCAATCTAAGATGAGGCCATCATGTCCTGGTGGATCTAAGATGAGGCCATCATGTACTGGTGGATCTAAGATGAGGCCGTCATGTCCTGGTGGATCTAAGATGAGGCTGTCATGTCCTGGTCAATCTAAGATGAGGCTATCATGTCCTGGCGGATCTAAGATGAGACTATCATGTCCTGGCGGATCTAAGATGAGACTATCATGTCCTGGTGGATCTAAGATGAGGCTATCATGTCCTGGCGAATCTAGGATGAGGCCATCATGTACTGGTGGATCTAAGATGAGGCCGTCATGTCCTGGTGGATCTAAGATGAGACTATCATGTCCTGGTGGATCTAAGATGAGGCCGTCATGTCCTGGTGGATCTAAGATGAGGCCGTCATGTCCTGGCGGATCTAAGATGAGGCCATCATGTCCTGGTGGATCTAAGATGAGACTATCATGTCCTGGTGGATCTAAGATGAGGTCATCATGTCCTGGCGAGCGAGAGAGGGAAAGAAAGGGAACAAAAGAAACTGCAAAAAGCAGCATAATTCTGAGGGGGAGCCGTGGCAGTAAATTGAACTGAAGGCCAAAGTTGTACTGTGTGTGTGAGACAGGTTCAGCATGAGTAATGAAGCTGTGGGGCTACAGGAGATCAGGCTTATAGCCACATGGAGGAGCTTTGCACTGATACAGCCCAGCTTACCATCGTTTAAATGAGGGGAAAACACTAGCATTTCACTTCACTCCCCTCGCAGGCAAAGGCAGAGGGGGATTATCTAGAACAGTCTAGGACTGCGTCCAAAACGGCAACCTATTCCCTACATAGTAAACTACCATGGGCCACTATACAGGGAGTAAAGAGCCATTTGGGAGGCGGACTAGGAGTCATCACGCCAGGTAAGTAAGTCTAACACTTCAGAGGATAACGCTAACAGGCTGTATGCAGCGGTATGCTTCAGAGGATAACACTACCAGACTGTATGCAGCGGTATGCTTCAGAGGATAACAGGCTGTCTGCAGCAGTATGCTTCACAGGATAACACTAACAGACTGTCTGCAGAGGTATGCTTCACAGGATAACAGGCTGTCTGCAGCAGTATGCTTCACAGGATAACACTAACAGGCTGTCTGCAGCAGTATGCTTCACAGGATAACACTAACAGGCTGTCTGCAGCAGTATGCTTCACAGGATAACACTAACAGACTGTATGCAGCGGTATGCTTCATAACACATCCCAGAGGAGACAGGCGTTCCTCTCACATCCCAGAGGAGACAGGCGTTCCTCTCACATCCCAGAAGAGACAGGCGTTCCTCTCACATCCCAGAAGAGACAGGCGTTCCTCTCACATCCCAGAAGAGACAGGCGTTCCTCTCACATCCCAGAGGAGACAGGCGTTCCTCTCACACCCCAGAGGAGACAGGCGTTCCTCTCACACCCCAGAGGAGACAGGCGTTCCTCTCACACCCCAGAGGAGACAGGCGTTCCTCTCACACCCCAGAGGAGACAGGCGTTCCTCTCACACCCCAGAGGAGACAGGCGTTCCTCTCACACCCCAGAGGAGACACCTTTCACTTTGTTGTTTTAAAGCTGCAGTGTGTAATTTTTTGGGGCACGTTGACAAAATTCACATAGAAATTAAGTTATAGATCTGTCATTCTCATTGAAAGCCAGTCTAAGAAGAAGAAGATTTGTTCTATGTGCGTTATTCCCCCTGTTTTAAGTTGAGTTTTTTGGTCTTTTACTTTCGGTGTTGTACACCACCTTCAAACAGCTGAAATCACAATATTTGGGGTTTATGGAAAATATATATTTCACAGCGGTTTATATGGTCAAATGATTCTCTACTTGCTGTTTGGTCACAAGCTGAAATGAGGCGAACTATTAGAATTTTAGAAAGCAGGAAATGGCGGAGAAACCAGGAAATGGCTAAGAAACCAGGAAATGGCGTAGTGATTTTCTGTATAATGCATTTTTTTTAAAGCCGTCATTATTCAAAAACTTTTTTTTTTTTTTAAGTCCGTATTCTTATGTCTTAAGGCGTTAGAACAGCTGGCTTGATAGCGTCCATGAACAATACACACAGACATTTTAAATGTTACAGACCCACAGAAAGTACACATTTGGCCTGAAATTCAAATGAAGTCATCCCAGGCATCTAGAAGCAGCGCTGTACAAGCTGCTGTGGGCCCTGGTCAAAAGTACTGCACTATGAAGGGAATAGGCTACAATTAGGGACGCAGCCTGTATTTCATTCGATTGCTTTCTCCTTTCTGTCATCAGTCTGCAGCACACGGCCACACACCCTCAGAAGCACCTGGCAATTACGCAACACAGCTTAGAGGAGGGGTGCAGGGAGAGAGGAAGGAGACTGCAGAAAACACCCTCTAAACACAAGCAGTTTCTGTATAGCTAGGAGGCAGTCAGCCAATCACAATATTCCCCTACTCCACCTTCAACCTTATTAACCTTTAACTAGTCAAGTCAGTTAAGAACAAATTCTGATTTACAATGACGGCCTACCAGGGAGCATTGGGTTAACTGCCTTGTTCAGGGGGCAGAATGACAGAAAAGGCTCTAAAACCACTAGGTTCTAGAACCACTAGGTTCTAACCACTAGGTTCTAGGCTACTGTGCTGTAAATTCAACCAGGGTGTGATGCACTATACAGGGGACTAGGCTGCCGTTCTACAGCGTAGCCTGGTCTATTTCAACCTGATGCTTCAGTACAGCGGCCATGTGGAGAGGGCTGGCTGAGATGTGAAATAGCAGCTCTCAGGGCTGTGTCTGTCTGTCTGTCTGTGTGTCTGTGTGTCTGTGTGTCCCCAAAAGTCCCCACGAGGTTAGTAAAACAAGGACAGATATTTCTCACGTCCCCATGAGGACAAAGGCTATTTTAAGCTTAGGGGTTAGGGTTACAATTAGGGCTAGAATTAGGGTAGGGGTTAGGGGTCAGAGGATAAGGTCAAGTTTAGTGGAAATAGGATTTTGAATGAAAACAAATTGTTGGTCCCCACAAGAACAGTAAAACATATATGCTGTGTGTCCAACAGAATCTAGTACGATTTGAAGCTTGTTCTGAATTACACTAGAACAAAACGCATGGTATTTTCCAATACTAAACGCCAAACCATGTAATTACTACCTTGGAAGGACGTTCTATAGAGCAAGTCAACACATAGCAATATCTGAGCGTTTGGCTGGACGAGACGGTGACCTTTACCAGCCATGTAGAGAACCTTGTCAGGAAACTCAAGCTGCGTATTGGGGTTTTCTCCGGCACAAATATTGTTCTTCCTTTGCCGCCAGAAAGGAGATGATTCGTTGTACTTTTCTCTGTAAATTGGACTATGGTGATACTATGTATGTACAAGTCTCCAGATCTATAGTGAAGGCTCTTTTCTCTGTAACTATGGTGATACTATGTATGTACAAGTCTCCAGATCTATAGTGAAGGCTCTTTTCTCTGTAACTATGGTGATACTATGTATGTACAAGTCTCCAGATCTATAGTGAAGGCTCTTTTCTCTGTAACTATGGTGATACTATGTATGTACAAGTCTCCAGATCTATAGTGAAGGCTCTTTTCTCTGTAACTATGGTGATACTATGTATGTACAAGTCTCCAGATCTATAGTGAAGGCTCTTTTCTCTGTAACTATGGTGATACTATGTATGTACAAGTCTCCAGCTCTATAGTGAAGGCTCTTTTCTCTGTAACTATGGTGATACTATTCATGTACAAGTCTCCAGCTCTATAGTGAAGGCTCTTTTCTCTGTAACTATGGTGATACTATTCATGTACAAGTCTCCAGATCTATAGTGAAGGCTCTTTTCTCTATCACGCAGCTCTTCGTTTCGTCACCAATCAGAGACTACTATGTTGTCAGATGACATCACTAGCAACACGCAGGCTCAAAGACCGGTACATTCTTATTTATAAGGACATTTCTTGGGGGAATTTACATGGCCATTTGATCTATTCTTTCTTCTAGCTGGAAATAAAAACACAGACAAGCTCATTCTTGTTTTATGCTAAGAGTCACGAAGATTATTAAAGTGAATGGAAAAAGGTCCTTATATTACTCAGCCCCCGATGCTGGAATTCCCTCCAAACCAACCTACAACTACACCACCTGGTGCTGGAATTCCCTCCAAGCCAACCTACAACTACACCACCTGGTGCTGGAATTCCCTCCAAGCCAACCTACAACTACACCACCTGGTGCTGGAATTCCCTCCAAGCCAACCTACAACTACACCACCTGGTGCTGGAATTCCCTCCAAGCCAACCTACAACTACACCACCTGGTGCTGGAATTCCCTCCAAGCCAACCTACAACTACACCACCTGGTGCTTGGAATTCCCTCCAAGCCAACCTACAACTACACCACCTGGTGCTGGAATTCCCTCCAAGCCAACCTACAACTACACCACCTGGTGCTGGAATTCCCTCCAAGCCAACCCACAACTACACCACCTGGTGCTGGAATTCCCTCCAAGCCAACCTACAACTACACCACCTGGTGCTGGAATTCCTCCAAGCCAACCTACAACTACACCACCTGGTGCTGGAATTCCCTCCAAGCCAACCTACAACTACACCACCTGGTGCTGGAATTCCCTCCAAGCCAACCTACAACTACACCACCTGGTGCTGGAATTCCCTCCAAGCCAACCTACAACTACACCACCTGGTGCTGGAATTCCCTCCAAGCCAACCTACAACTACACCACCTGGTGCTGGAATTCCCTCCAAGCCAACCTACAACTACACCACCTGGTGTTGGAATTCCCTCCAAGCAAAATAACAACTACACCACCTGGTGCTGGAATTCAATCCAAGCCAACCTACAACTACACCACCTGGTGCTGGAATTCCCTCCAAGCCAACCTACAACTACACCACCTGGTGTTGGAATTCCCTCCAAGCCAACCTACAACTACACCACCTGGTGCTGGAATTCCCTCCAAGCCAACCTACAACTACACCACCTGGTGCTGGAATTCCCTCCAAGCCAACCTACAACTACACCACCTGGTGTTGGAATTCCCTCCAAGCCAACCTACAACTACACCACCTGGTGCTGGAATTCCCTCCAAGCCAACCTACAACTACACCACCTGGTGCTGGAATTCCCTCCATGCCAACCTACAACTACACCACCTGGTGTCCCTGGGGGATGAACAGCTTGTTGAGACTTGTGGTTGTTTCTAGTGGTCACCCCATGTCATTAGTTTGCGTTGCCTTAGGTAAAGAAGCATGTTGTTTTATTTCAAAACACACACACACAGTGTTCTGTTGTATTTGTGCTGTTGCCAGTGTCTGTCTGTTTTGTCTCCACAGGATGCCTTTTGCCAGGCCATCATTGTAAATAAGAATTTGTACTTAATTGACTTGTCTGGTTAATACATTTTAAAAAGTGTGTGTGTGTGTGTGTGTCTGTCTCTGCGTGTGTCTGTAGGCGTGTGTGTGTGTGTGTCTGTCTCTGCGTGTGTCTGTGTGTATGTCGCTGTGTGTGTGTGTGTGTGTGTGTGCGCGTCTCACTCTGTCTTCATCACCTGTTGCTCCTTTTCCTACGTCCCAAATGGCACCTTATTCCCTATATAGTCCACTACATTAGAAACCCATAGGGTTCAAAAGTAGTGTACTGTATAGTGAATAGGGTGCTATTTGGGACGTCGTCCAAGTCCTCAGAGTTTCACATCGCTGACTGAAACACCCAACCGTAGGCTCCAACGCACTGTAATGTCGAGCGCGTTCGGGTGTTTCGCAACGTGTGCTTGTGGCTAATCGTGAGTGACTGAGCGAGGGAACGAGAGAGAGAGACAGAGAGAGAAGGAAAGAACTCTAAATACCTTTAAAACTTTTAATGGCAAAGACATTACACTGAAAGTGTTTGAATTAGGGGATAATAAAAGCTTAAAGCTGTTAAGGAGGTCAGTATTTCTCTGGTTTTAAGACTGTGGGGGGGGGAGAATAACGCAGGACGTTCAGTCCTCAATTACCAGCTTCTAATCCCTGGGATTTAAACCTCTTCTGCAGGAAGCAGAACCCATTGCCTGTACACCTTAAGACGAGCTTCGCCCTCACACGTCACCCCCCCCCAAAAAATCAGGGTCCCCCCTGAACTTTTAGACGGCTCAAGATTTAGAAGCTACCTTCAAAAAGGAGAACGGCGGCAGCGCTTAGCGTACCATAAAATGTCAAGTAGTTTCATCAAATAAAAATTCTCCAAAAGAAGGTGCCTCTAAGGCTGTGGTACAGACACCTCTATCTGGTGGCATTAACAGATGATGCAGCCATCTAAACCTGTTTTAGTGGGCTGTGATGGATCGTTTTAATACTGCTCTGGGATCAGGCGCAGGCCGAGAGGAGACATATCGACCAACCAGGGTGGGGGGATCTGTAGATATATTGACACGGAATCTGTAATGAAGCTGACATTTAAGATGAGCCGGTTAATGGTGTTTTTTTTCTTTCAGGAGGAGATGGAGAGGATGGTGGGTGTTTTTTTCTTTCAGGAGGAGATGGAGTAGCGAGGATGGTGGATGTTTTTCCAGGAGGAGATGGAACTGAGAGGATAGGATGGTGGGTGTTTTTCCAGGAGGAGATGGGGTAGAGAGGATAGGATGGTGGGTGTTTTTCCAGGAGGAGATGGAACTGAGAGGTTAGGAAGGTGTATGTTTTCCAGGAGGAGATGGAGCGGAGAGGATAGGAAGGTGGATGTTTTTCCAGGAGGAGATGGAGCGGAGAGGATAGGAAGGTGGATGTTTTTCCAGGAGGAGATGGAGCGGAGAGGATAGGAAGGTGGATGTTTTTCCAGGAGGAGATGGAGCGGAGAGGAGGGCTGAGGTGAGGAGAGGTGGAATAGTAAAACACACTACTAATCTGAGCCCCCCAGCAGATAGCTAGCGCCCCAGTTCTCAGAGTCTCACAGGGGTCTTCAACGTCCCAATCGGTTCCAAAGGCAGGTCAACAATCAGTAAAAGCCCTGATAAAACCCAGACTACCCTGAGGCCAGAGATACTTCCAGCAGCACGGACACGGACGCTAGACTAGCTACCCTTGAAGAGACTTAGGGGAGGACGTAGAGAAGGACAGCAGTGGAACACCTTGAAGTGAGGAGTGAGTACGAGTACTGGCAAGGTTGTCGGGACTTTATTATGGCTAGGACATATATACACTGATGACGCCTGGGAGGGCAAAACGCTGGTCAGAACATGGAATACATTCTCCTTTCTTTCACTGCAAAATTCTGAGCGTCGACATTTCTAATTGTCCTATTTATTACAGGGCAGAAAAACGAGGCCTTTGAGACGGCGCGTAAACAGGGTCCACATATTCCTACCAGACCGTAGGGGGCCTCTGTTCAGTTCGCACTGTGAACCCAGAGGAATACGTTGACAAATATATTTACAGGCCTAGAGGCTACTAAAACCAGGCCTAGAGGCTACTAAAACCAGGCCTAGAGGCTACTAAAACCAGGCCTAGAGGCTACTAAAACCAGGCCTAGAGGCTACTAAAACCAGGCCTGGAGGCTACTAAAACCAGGCCTAGAGGCTACTAAAACCAAGCCTAGAGGCTACTAAAACCAGGCCTAGAGGCTACTAAAACCAGGCCTAGAGGCTACTAAAACCAGGCCTAGAGGCTACTAAAACCAGGCCTAGAGGCTAAGCCTACGATACGTTGTGCGCTTCCTGAGTAAATCTGAACCGATAAAACAGTTCAGCCTGTTCCGTTAAAACTACAGCCTCGGCACACAACTCATCAGAATTACCATCTACAGCCTCGGGCACACAACTCATCAGAATTACCATCTACAGCCTCGGGCACACAACTCATCAGAATTACCATCTACAGCCTCGGGCACACAACTCATCAGAATTACCATCTACAGCCTCGGGCACACAACTCATCAGAATTACCATCTACAGCCTCGGGCACACAACTCATCAGAATCACCATCTACAGCCTCGGGCACACAACTCATCAGAATCACCATCTACAGCCTCGGGCACACAACTCATCAGAATCACCATCTACAGCCTCGGGCACACAACTCATCAGAATCACCATCTACAGCCTCGGGCACACAACTCATCAGAATTACCATCTACAGCCTCGGGCACACAACTCATCAGAATTACCATCTACAGCCTCGGGCACACAACTCATCAGAATTACCATCTACAGCCTCGGGCACACAACTCATCAGAATTACCATCTACAGCCTCGGCACACAACTCATCAGAATTACCATCTACAGCCTCGGGCACACAACTCATCAGAATTACCATCTACAGCCTCGGGCACACAACTCATCAGAATCACCATCTTAAATTGGCACATTTCAAACTGTCCCTTTGTGAGGCGCAGCTGGGAACTAGGCAGGGTAAAGTGACCAGGCATCAGGATAGATAATAACAAGGTATTTGAGGTAGATATGTACATGAAGGCAGGGTAAAGTGACTAGGCATCAGGATAGATAATAATAAGGTATTAGAGGTAGATATGTACATGAAGGCAGGGTAAAGTGACTAGGCATCAGGATAGATAATAATAAGGTATTAGAGGTAGATATGTACATGAAGGCAGGGTAAAGTGACTAGGCATCAGGATAGATAATAATAAGGTATTAGAGGTAGATATGTACATGAAGGCAGGGTAAAGTGACTAGGCATCAGGATAGATAATAATAAGGTATTAGAGGTAGATATGTACATGAAGGCAGGGTAAAGTGACTAGGCATCAGGATAGATAATAATAAGGTATTAGAGGTAGATATGTACATGAAGGCAGGGTAAAGTGACTAGGCATCAGGATAGATAATAATAAGGTATTAGAGGTAGATATGTACATGAAGGCAGGGTAAAGTGACTAGGCATCAGGATAGATAATAATAAGGTATTAGAGGTAGATATGTACATGAAGGCAGGGTAAAGTGACTAGACATCAGGATAGATAATAATAAGGTATTTGAGGTAGATATGTACATGAAGGCAGGGTAAAGTGACTAGACATCAGGATAGATAATAATAAGGTATTTGAGAGGTAGATATGTACATGAAGGCAGGAGTAAAGTGACTAGGCATCAGGATATATAATAATAAGGTATTAGAGGTAGATATGTACATGAAGGCAGGGTAAAGTGACTAGGCATCAGGATAGATAATAATAAGGTATTAGAGATAGATATGTACATGAAGGCAGGGTAAAGTGACTAGGCATCAGGATAGATAATAATAAGGTATTAGAGGTAGATATGTACATGAAGGCAGGGTAAAGTGACTAGGCATCAGGATAGATAATAATAAGGTATTAGAGGTAGATATGTACATGAAGGCAGGGTAAAGTGACTAGGCATCAACTTATTTTACTAAAACAAACAAACAAACAGAGTCAACATGTTCTAGTGTTCACTTTGCAGCTCACTTGAGTTGTCCTCCTGAGGCATCGCAGCGAGGCGTTACCTCTGACTCTGCTGCTGCCGAACAGAAAACCCCAGGCTGCATGCAGGGTTCGAGCAGAGCCAGTGGTCATTTCATCTGGGATATCTTTAAAGCCTTCCCAAAAGACAGCAACAAAAAAAAGGTCACCAGTTCCTACAGAGAAATACAGCTCTGTAGGAGAGACAGAGACAGGCAGACCGAGACAGGCAGACACACACAGACACAGACAGAGAGACAGACAGACAAACAGACAGACAGAGAGACAGACAGAGAGAGACACAGACACAGACACACACAGACACAGACAGAGAGACAGACAGACAAACAGACAGACAGAGAGACAGACAGAGAGAGACACAGACACAGACACACACAGACACAGACAGAGAGACAGACAGACAAACAGACAGACAGAGAGACAGACAGAGAGAGACACAGACACAGAGAGACACAGACAGACAGAAAGAGAGACAGACAAAGTGCTCTAAGCAGCAGGAGAAGAGCCAAAGGAAGGGGTGAATGAGAAAAGGTAGAATGTAATTCTCAGGCCACACAAATAATTGACGCAGGCTCTTCCCTTCTCTATGGCGTTGCCAGGGGGGACGTCACCACACGGTTAAATCTTTCAACAGGCGTCTGACAGACCTGCGCTTTTTTAGGGTACCAAGAAGCAAAGCACACAATAGCATAGGCATGCTGATAAAATACAGATAACCCATCAGTCCACCAAAAACAATAGGATCAAATAAAGATATATAGAATATAAAGAAAATCAACCAATATCTCGGACTCTAATCAAGTCAAATCTATGGCGTCAGTATCAATATAGAGAGAGACCTCTCTCTCTCTCTATAGATGTATCTTAGTAAAACGTACGTCAGTGGAAATCCGGTGTGGACGTTCAACACGACAGGCGAGAGTTAACTTGACTTGTGATGCTATTGCAGCCAGCTACACAGACAGACAGTCGGGACAAAAAGGCCACGCGGGCTGTAGCAGTGGAGAGAGTATTACAATCTCCCAGTCCCCTAGTCTACAGGGATCAGCTACCTCAGAAAGCCCTTAAGACAGACACAAAGCTATCAAAATGAAAATGGGCTTCACAATGACCACAACAAGACACATCGCAAAGTTTAGTCCCCAAATGGCGCACTATTCTCCTATATAGTGCACTTCTTTCACACAAAGCATACAGAGATCACTACAGGAATTAGGTTGCCATTTGGAACGCAGACAGAGGCCTATGGCTGACGCTCACCTCAGAAACAATGTTCTTCTACTGGTCATTGGTTCACATCTATCCTGCTGTCTGGAGGGTTACGCTGTCTCTCTTCAGGCATAATGACTTTTGGGGGACACCTCGTAGGCTTTGAGGTGAGAAGGTTTAGTCAAGTAAATGCGGTTTTGATTACTTGGCTGCAGTCCGACGGCGACCCGTCAAGAGTCCCGCTTGGTTCAGGGAATTAATGGCCGGGACAACAATGACCCTCGCCGTCTCCCGCAGGGCGCAGTGAAAGAACGCGTCCCCAAATGGAAGCCATTCCCCTATGCAGTGCGCTACTTTTGACCAGAGCCCCTAGTCCAAAGCAGTCCACCATAAAATCGGAAAACAGAGTGGCATTTCAGAAGCACCTAGAATCTTCCGCTATGACCAATAGCTTAAAAGACAGGGCTGACCATAGTACTATAGTCCTAACAGTTTGTCTTTTCAGCAGGCTGGAAGAAGCCTCACATCACTCTGCTATGTACAGCCTTATACAGGACTGGTGTCTTCATAAAGGGAAGGCTAGTAAAATACCGGTGTATTCAAATGGTGAATCTCCTTCACAACTTCCTTTATAGCAGTGCATTATAGACATTATAAAACAGACGAGACCAGGAACGAGCCTCCCAGGTAGACTTCCTTTATAGCAGTGCATTATAGACATTATAAAACAGACGAGACCAGGAACGAGCCTCCCAGGTAGACTTCCTTTATAGCAGTGCATTATAGACATTATAAAACAGACGAGACCAGGAACGAGCCTCCCAGGTAGACTTCCTTTATAGCAGTGCATTATAGACATTATAAAACAGACGAGACCAGGAGCGAGCCTCCCAGGTAGACTTCCTTTATAGCAGTGCATTATAGACATTATAAAACAGACGAGACCAGGAACGAGCCTCCCAGGTAGACTTCCTTTATAGCAGTGCATTATAGACATTATAAAACAGACGAGACCAGGAACGAGCCTCCCAGGTAGACTTCCTTTATAGCAGTGCATTATAGACATTATAAAACAGACGAGACCAGGAACGAGCCTCCCAGGTAGACTTCCTTTATAGCAGTGCATTATAGACATTATAAAACAGACGAGACCAGGAACGAGCCTCCCAGGTAGACTTCCTTTATAGCAGTGCATTATAGACATTATAAAACAGACGAGACCAGGAACGAGCCTCCCAGGTAGACTTCCTTTATAGCAGTGCATTATAGACATTATAAAACAGACGAGACCAGGAACGAGCCTCCCAGGTAGACTTCCTTTATAGCAGTGCATTATAGACATTATAAAACAGACGAGACCAGGAACGAGCCTCCCAGGTAGACTTCCTTTATAGCAGTGCATTATAGACATTATAAAACAGACGAGACCAGGAACGAGCCTCCCAGGTAGACTTCCTTTATAGCAGTGCATTATAGACATTATAAAACAGACGAGACCAGGAACGAGCCTCCCAGGTAGACTTCCTTTATAGCAGTGCATTATAGACATTATAAAACAGACGAGACCAGGAACGAGCCTCCCAGGTAGACTTCCTTTATAGCAGTGCATTATAGACATTATAAAACAGACGAGACCAGGAGCAGGCCTCCCAGGTAGACTTCCTTTATAGCAGTGCATTATAGACATTATAAAACAGACGAGACCAGGAACGAGCCTCCCAGGTAGACTTCCTTTATAGCAGTGCATTATAGACATTATAAAACAGACGAGACCAGGAGCAGGCCTCCCAGGTAGACTTCCTTTATAGCAGTGCATTATAGACATTATAAAACAGACGAGACCAGGAACGAGCCTCCCAGGTAGACTTCCTTTATAGCAGTGCATTATAGACATTATAAAACAGACGAGACCAGGAACGAGCCTCCCAGGTAGACTTCCTTTATAGCAGTGCATTATAGACATTATAAAACAGACGAGACCAGGAACGAGCCTCCCAGGTAGACTTCCTTTATAGCAGTGCATTATAGACATTATAAAACAGACGAGACTAGGAACGAGCCTCCCAGGTAGACTTCCTTTATAGCAGTGCATTATAGACATTATAAAACAGACGAGACCAGGAACGAGCCTCCCAGGTAGACTTCCTTTATAGCAGTGCATTATAGACATTATAAAACAGACGAGACCAGGAGCAGGCCTCCCAGGTAGACTTCCTTTATAGCAGTGCATTATGGACATTATAAAACAGACGAGACCAGGAACGAGCCTCCCAGGTAGACTTCCTTTATAGCAGTGCATTATAGACATTATAAAACAGGCGAGACCAGGAGCAGGCCTCCCAGGTAGACTTCCTTTATAGCAGTGCATTATAGACATTATAAAACAGACGAGACCAGGAGCAGGCCTCCCAGGTAGACTTCCTTTATAGCAGTGCATTATAGACATTATAAAACAGACGAGACCAGGAACGAGCCTCCCAGGTAGACTTCCTTTATAGCAGTGCATTATAGACATTATAAAACAGACGAGACCAGGAACGAGCCTCCCAGGTAGACTTCCTTTATAGCAGTGCATTATAGACATTATAAAACAGACGAGACCAGGAACGAGCCTCCCAGGTAGACTTCCTTTATAGCAGTGCATTATAGACATTATAAAACAGACGAGACCAGGAACGAGCCTCCCAGGTAGACTTCCTTTATAGCAGTGCATTATAGACATTATAAAACAGACGAGACCAGGAACGAGCCTCCCAGGTAGACTTCCTTTATAGCAGTGCATTATAGACATTATAAACAGACGAGACCAGGAACGAGCCTCCCAGGTAGACTTCCTTTATAGCAGTGCATTATAGACATTATAAACAGACGAGACCAGGAACGAGCCTCCCAGGTAGACTTCCTTTATAGCAGTGCATTATAGACATTATAAACAGACGAGACCAGGAACGAGCCTCCCAGGTAGACTTCCTTTATAGCAGTGCATTATAGACATTATAAACAGACGAGACCAGGAACGAGCCTCCCAGGTAGACTTCCTTTATAGCAGTGCATTATAGACATTATAAACAGACGAGACCAGGAGCAGGCCTCCCAGGTAGACTTCCTTTATAGCAGTGCATTATAGACATTATAAACAGACGAGACCAGGAGCAGAGCCTCCCAGGTAGACTTCCTTTATAGCAGTGCATTATAGACATTATAAAACAGACGAGACCAGGAACGAGCCTCCCAGGTAGACTTCCTTTATAGCAGTGCATTATAGACATTATAAAACAGACGAGACCAGGAACGAGCCTCCCAGGTAGACTTCCTTTATAGCAGTGCATTATAGACATTATAAAACAGACGAGACCAGGAACGAGCCTCCCAGGTAGACTTCCTTTATAGCAGTGCATTATAGACATTATAAAACAGACGAGACCAGGAGCAGGCCTCCCAGGTAGACTTCCTTTATAGCAGTGCATTATAGACATTATAAAACAGACGAGACCAGGAACGAGCCTCCCAGGTAGACTTCCTTTATAGCAGTGCATTATAGACATTATAAAACAGACGAGACCAGGAACAGGCCTCCCAGGTAGACTTCCTTTATAGCAGTGCATTATAGACATTATAAAACAGACGAGACCAGGAGCAGCCTCCCAGGTAGACTTCCTTTATAGCAGTGCATTATAGACATTATAAAACAGACGAGACCAGGAACGAGCCTCCCAGGTAGACTTCCTTTATAGCAGTGCATTATAGACATTATAAAACAGACGAGACCAGGAACGAGCCTCCCAGGTAGACTTCCTTTATAGCAGTGCATTATAGACATTATAAAACAGACGAGACCAGGAGCAGGCCTCCCAGGTAGACTTCCTTTATAGCAGTGCATTATAGACATTATAAAACAGACGAGACCAGGAACAGGCCTCCCAGGTAGACTTCCTTTATAGCAGTGCATTATAGACATTATAAAACAGACGAGACCAGGAACAGGCCTCCCAGGTAGACTTCCTTTATAGCAGTGCATTATAGACATTATAAAACAGACGAGACCAGGAACGAGCCTCCCAGGTAGACTTCCTTTATAGCAGTGCATTATAGACATTATAAAACAGACGAGACCAGGAACGAGCCTCCCAGGTAGACTTCCTTTATAGCAGTGCATTATAGACATTATAAACAGACGAGACCAGGAACGAGCCTCCCAGGTAGACTTCCTTTATAGCAGTGCATTATAGACATTATAAACAGACGAGACCAGGAGCAGGCCTCCCAGGTAGACTTCCTTTATAGCAGTGCATTATAGACATTATAAACAGACGAGACCAGGAGCAGCCTCCCAGGTAGACTTCCTTTATAGCAGTGCATTATAGACATTATAAACAGACGAGACCAGGAGCAGGCCTCCCAGGTAGACTTCCTTTATAGCAGTGCATTATAGACATTATAAACAGACGAGACCAGGAACGAGCCTCCCAGGTAGACTTCCTTTATAGCAGTGCATTATAAACAGACGAGACCAGGAACGAGCCTCCCAGGTAGACTTCCTTTATAGCAGTGCATTATAAACAGACGAGACCAGGAACGAGCCTCCCAGGTAGACTTCCTTTATAGCAGTGCATTATAGACATTATAAACAGACGAGACCAGGAACGAGCCTCCCAGGTAGACTTCCTTTATAGCAGTGCATTATAGACATTATAAACAGACGAGACCAGGAACGAGCCTCCCAGGTAGACTTCCTTTATAGCAGTGCATTATAGACATTATAAACAGACGAGACCAGGAACGAGCCTCCCAGGTAGACTTCCTTTATAGCAGTGCATTATAGACATTATAAACAGACGAGACCAGGAACGAGCCTCCCAGGTAGACTTCCTTTATAGCAGTGCATTATAAACAGACGAGAGCAGGAACGAGCCTCCCATGGCAACTTCCTTTATAGCAGTACATTATAAAAGAGACGAGGCGAGGAATGAGTCCCCCAGCTAGGCTAGTTACAACAAAGACAAGAGTACACAATTTAAAAGTGAACCATAGATATCTATTGAAACAGATAATCACAGCAGTGGTAAGACAGACTGATAACAAAGCTTTTTATTAAGATGGCTTCGGGAATCACTCTGTTCACATCGTATTTAATCAACTCAAATAAAGGACAAAGTGACAGAGTAGATAGGGGAAAAGTCCCAAATGGCACCCTATTCCCTAAGTAGTGTACTATGTAGGGAATAGGGTGCCATAGGGCTCTGATCTAAAATAGTGCACTATATAGGGAATAGTGTGCCATTTGGAAAACAGTGTTTTCAGAGAGGCGAGCCAAATGTGGCCACTGCGACTGGGGAGGGGAGGCGTGGACATTTAAGACGCCCTGACTACCCAGAGTCCCACTAGGTACAGGCACAAAGCCCCGCGACCGACCGAACAACCGACCGACTGACCGGAAAACACTGAGTAACAGTGTTAGCTAGGACGCCTAGCCCACAGCCCGGGGAAGTGACCCAGTGCAGCGTAGCCACAACAGGAGCCAGAAGGGACAGAACATGTCCATGAGGCCAACAAACCCCCATGACGGCACTTGGCTCCAGTCTTCCTTCTGTTAAGAGCTGTTGATCACAAGTTACCTAGTTCTGGTAGCGCTCTGTTTCTAAAAGGCAGACACACACTAAAACTGTGGCCAATGAACTGTGGGGTACGGCGGAGTCAGAGGATCCACTGTTGTGCAGCTCACTGTGTAATTGGGACGGTTTGTGATGAAGGGGAAGTTGGTATAATGACTGCTCACAACTAAATGAAGCCAAGAGGGAGAACGGTTCCTTAACAACGCTGAAGTCAGCCAGTCAGGCAGTTCTGCAAAACAAAATATTTGATCTCATGTTGCAATACAGAATTCATGCCAACCCCAGAAGCGAACAGTGGGGCCATTGGGTTGGAGTTTCCACCTGTTTCTGTAGTGTCCGCCTTGGACCAAGGATGGAGTTTCCATAGCGTCAGCCTTGGACCAAGGATGGAGTTTCCATAGCGTCAGCCTTGGACCAAGGATGGAGTTTCCATAGCGTCAGCCTTGGACCAAGGATGGAGTTTCCATAGCGTCAGCCTTGGACCAAGGATGGAGTTTCCATAGCGTCAGCCTTGGACCAAGGATGGAGTGGTGTAAATGAGTCACATGTTGGGGGATGGAGTGGTGTAAATGAGTCACGTGGTTGGGGGATGGAGTGGTGTAAATGAGTCACGTGTTGGGGGATGGAGTGGTGTAAATGAGTCACGTGTTGGGGGATGGAGTGGTGTAAATGAGTCACGTGTTGGGGGGATGGAGTGGTGTAAATGAGTCACGTGTTGGGGGATGGAGTGGTGTAAATGAGTCACGTGTTGGGGGATGGAGTGGTGTAAATGAGTCACATGTTGGGGGATGGAGTGGTGTAAATGAGTCACGTGTTGGGGGATGGAGTGGTGTAAATGAGTCACATGTTGGGGGATGGAGTGGTGTAAATGAGTCACGTGTTGGGGGATGGAGTGGTGTAAATGAGTCACATGTTGGGGGATGGAGTGGTGTAAATGAGTCACGTGTTGGGGGATGGAGTGGTGTAAATGAGTCACATGTTGGGGGATGGAGTGGTGTAAATGAGTCACGTGTTGGGGGATGGAGTGGTGTAAATGAGTCACGTGTTGGGGGATGGAGTGGTGTAAATGAGTCACATGTTGGGGGCTTGAAGGTTCGAGCATCTCAGAAGCAGTTCCCTTTTCCAGTGGACTCAAAGCGAACAGATCTTCACATCCTGTCCTATGAGATCAAAAACCAAGTCATTTTATATATTACATTTTTTATGTAACCTTTATTTAACTAGGCAAGTCAGTTAAGAACAAATCCTGGGCCAATTGTGCGCCGCCCTATGGGACTCCGGTTATGATACAGACTGTAATCAAACCAGGGTCTGTAGTGACGCCTCTAGCACTGAGATACAGTGTCTTAGACTGCTTCACCCCTCAGGAGCCCTAACACCACCATGTCGGAGAGGGGTAGAAGGGAGTATCACAAATCTGGTATTGTTGGACAACGTGACGGGCTAATGTCCCAGTCACTATGAAGATACAGGCGTCCTTCCTAACTCAGTTTGCCCGGAGAGGAAGGAAACTGCTCAGGGATTTCACCATGAGGCCAATGGTGACTTTAAAACAGTTTAATGGCTGTGATAGGAGAGAACTGAGGATGGATCAACAACATTGTAGTCACTCCAAAATAGTATCCTAAATGACTGAGTGAAAAGGAAGTCTGTACAGAATACAAATATACCAAAACATGCATCCTGTTTGCAACAAGGCACTAAAGTGAAAATAAAAATGTACTTTATGTCCTGAATACAAATGTTTATTTGCAGCAAATCGAACAGCACATCACGGAATACCACTTCATATTTCCAAGCATAGTGGTGGCTGCATCATGGTGGTGGCTGCAGCATGGTAGTGGCTGCAGCATGTTATGGGTATGGCTTGTCATCGGCAAGGACTAGGGAGTTTTTTAGGATAAAATAAACGTAATAGAGCTATAAGCACAGGCAAAATCCTAGAGGGAAAACCTGGTTCAGTCTGCTTTCCAACAGACACCGGGAGACAAATTCACCTTTCAGCAGGACAATAACCTAAAACACAAGGCCAAATCTACACTGGAGTTACTCACCAAGATAACATGGAATGTTCCTGAGTGGCCGAGTTACAGTTTGGACTGAAATCTATGGCAAGACGTGAAAATGACTAATCTAGCAATGACTCTCCACCACAGGGATCCCTCCCAGTAGACTCTCCACCACAGGGATCCCTCCCAGTAGACTCTCCACCACAGGGATCCCTCCCAGTAGACTCTCCACCACAGGGATCCCTCCCAGTAGACTCTCCACCACAGGGATCCCTCCCAGTAGACTCTCCACAACAGGGATCCCTCCCAGTAGACTCTCCACAACAGGGATCCCTCCCAGTAGACTCTCCACAACAGGGATCCCTCCCAGTAGACTCTCCACCACAGTGATCCCTCACAGTAGACTCTCCACCACAGTGATCCCTCCCAGTAGACTCTCCACCACAGTGATCCCTCCCAGTAGACTCTCCACAACAGTGATCCCTCCCAGTAGACTCTCCACAACAGTGATCCCTCCCAGTAGACTCTCCACAACAGTTATCCCTCCATCCCTTCACTGTTCACTCTATTCATTTTCATCAGCCCTGGCAGCTCTCTGAGAGACACGCTAGATAACACACAGTGGACAGTCCGTGTTGGAAAACGAGAGAGAGAGAGGAAGACAGAGAGATAGAGGGGGAGAGAGGGAAGGAGTGGGTGAGGGAGATAGAGAGAGGTAGTGAGGCAGAGAGGGAAGGAGTGGGTGAGGGAGATAGAGAGAGGTAGTGAGGCAGAGAGATAGAGGGGGAGAGAGGGAAGGAGTGGGTGAGGGAGATAGAGGTAGTGAGGCAGAGAGATAGAGAGAGAGCACAGAGATCCAATCTGGAACGCCAGTTCTTTTATTGTGAATTATTCTGCTCCGGACGAGAGCAGTCGCCTTCTCAGCGAGGGAGCAGGGGGGGCGGTGGATATTCCACATGCGTGTCCTCCCGCTCCGCGTCTATCGACACGCTACACACCCCTGTTCTAACCTCCAACCCTGCTCACCTAGAGCCGGAGTAGAGTTAGGAGGAATAAGATCTGAGCAAGTCTACAATCTTCTGTTAAGCTCATACTAAACCAAGTCCCGAATACCACCCTGTTGCCTACGCAGCGTCCTCCTTTCTACCAGGGACCATAGGGTTACGGTCAAAAGTGGTCCGCTATACAGGGCACAGGGTGCCATTTGGGGACGCAGACGGTCGACTGTGAGACGATAGGAGACATATTCCTAACCCAATTCAGATGAGTTTATATTAAAAGGGTATTTGAGCCTGGAGGTCCTGGGTGTACAGCTGGGTTCCTGTTCCTGGCTGGATAGCCAGTCCCTGATTAGAAGGGGGAAGAAGGAACAAGCAGCAAGACGAAGTGGCTCGGAGGAGATTCCAGTTAGCCTGCTTTATAGCCTCATAGGAACAGCAATACAAAAGGAGGTGAAGGGTAGTGTTATGCACCATGCTGCAGACCTGTTCATGGGGCTCCATGTCTTTACTACCTTGCGAGCAGCTTATTTAGGTGAAGCGCAGTGTGCCAATTAAGACCACCGAGAAAAAAAAAATCTAAGTAGACACATTGGTGAGATACTAGTGGTATCCGAGGCCAGAACAGAAGAGAGTCCAATTTACTGAGTGGAGCCAAAACATCCAGACCACAGATCGTAATCAACTAATGTTCTTTCTATCCAAGCTGGCAAAGTGTCTCTCTGTAACTAATCGTAATCGGCCCACTCCGGAGACAGAGAGAAGGAGGGATACCTTATTTAGGTTAGGCTAATGAAGGAGGAGGATCTCCTTTGTGCAGGTGTCATGGTTGTTCATACAACCTTTTAATTAGTCTGCTCGGGCTTCAAACCGTTCTCTCTCTCGGCGCGTGTGAAGAGAAGGAGCTCTTAATGCGACTGATGAATGCAGACACTACTTAAAATGGTACTACTGTCCTTGGAATGGACCATATCTCTCTCTCTCTCTCTCTCTCTCTCTGTGTTCTGTTTCTGTGGTTATCAGGTATTAAAAAAGGCAGGCCTGAGGCCACTCCATTCATAATCAACTCTCTGAGACTATCAGCCACCACCGTTCTCTACGTAGGAAGGCTTTTGTTCTGCCAGCAGGGCGAGTCCAGGCTGCAATATAAACAGACGTGTTGACAGAGAGTGTACCGTCTGCTGTAAACAACATGTGACAGGAAATCTAACTGGTCATCACATCTAATTGCTGTGGGAAACACTCTCTTCCCACAATGCCTGCTCGACTATTATGTCCAAGAGACGAAAAAACACACAAAAAGAAAACGTGTTTTTTTACTGATTAGCAAGCCGTCTCCCGCACACAGCAATTAGCGATATAGAACGTACATTTGTAAACAGAGCGGTCTCCACGGTAACGCAGAGATAAGGACGCCACGGGCGACGACTTTGTGAGAAGAGACCGACCCTGGTCAGCAGTGGTGTTGAATCTTCATTTAAAGTGGAGATAAAGTCATCCAACGTCCAATACCAAACCACGATCCCTCCTTATTCCATACGGAGTCCTATTGGTCCTAGTAGTGCACTACGTTTGATTAGAGTCCTATTGGTCCTGGTCTAAAGTAGTGCACTACGTTTGATTAGAGTCCTATTGGTCCTAGTAGTGCACTACGTTTGATTAGAGTCCTATGGGTCCTGGTCTAAAGTAGTGCACTACGTTTGATTAGAGTCCTATTGGGTCCTGGTCTAAAGTAGTGCACTACGTTTGATTAGAGTCCTATTGGGTCCTGGTCTAAAGTAGTGCACTACGTTTGATTAGAGTCCTATTGGGTCCTGGTCTAAAGTAGTGCACTACGTTTGATTAGAGTCCTATTGGTCCTGGTCTAAAGTAGTGCACTACGTTTGATTAGAGCCCTATTGGGTCCTGGTCTAAAGTAGTGCACTACACTTGATTAGAGTCCTATTGGGTCCTGGTCTAAAGTAGTGCACTACGCTTGATTAGAGTCCTATTGGGTCCTGGTCTAAAGTAGTGCACTACGTTTGATTAGAGTCCTATTGGGTCCTGGTCTAAAGTAGTGCACTACGTTTGATTAGAGTCCTATTGGTCCTGGTCTAAAGTAGTGCACTACGTTTGATTAGAGTCCTATTGGTCCTGGTGTAAAGTAGTGCACTACGTTTGATTAGAGGCCTTTGGGTCCTGGTCTAAAGTAGTGCAGTATATAGGGCATAGGATGCCATTTAGGAAGCAAACAAAATACTATAGAGAGTGCTCTGGGCGATTGTAAAAAGCTGTTTTAGAATAGCAGACAAGTAAATCTTGGCTCATGGCTGGACTGACTGTAATGCAGAGTCAATGCCACGATACCAAGGCTTTTCTTAATTAACACCCTTCAGCTTCCGGAGACTTCTCATGGCTGGACTGACTGTATGCAGAGTCAAGGCCACGATACCAAGGCTTTTCTTAACTAACACCCTTCAGAACCCTTCCGGAGGAGAAAAGCAAAATAAGAGGACAGAAGCTTTAAAAAAAACCACTTCCAACGTTCTTTCCTCATTTTGTTTAAAAACTAGTACCGCTTTTTGGAATATGACGAGAAACAACCATGACGACAGCCATGACGACAGCCATGACGACAGCCATGACCACAGCCATGACCACAGCCATGACCACAGCCATGACCACAGCGGTTCTCAAACTTATTTCACTCATATCCTCCTTCCAGCACAAAAAAAAAACTGTTCACACCCCTCTTGTTGGCAGAGAGAACATTTTTCAGTTTTAAAAAGCTCACTTCCTGCAATTCTACACCTTTTCGCCACGGGGTGCAGAGAACAAGTTGCTTTATTTTTTTAAAAAGCTCATTATCTTGCAATACTCTGCAGAACCTGAGTTAAAACACGATAGCGGAAATGGGCTAGTGTTGATGTGGAAATCTAACAGGTTATATAAAGAGTTCTCTAAGGTCTGCAATGACTGACATGAGGAATACTGATGATACAAACTGCACAAATTACACTATAACAACTTTCAAGAATAAGTTTCTTAAATTAAAAAAACTTTAAATTTAAATAAGAGTCAGTCACAGTTAAGGTTTTTCTAGGCCAGGGGTGATTCAGCTAGATTCAGCCACAGGCCCGAGTTTAGTCGGAGCGGATGGTCGGGGGGGTAGGGGGGCCTTGGAACATAATTATAATCATTTGTACTCTGCAAATTGACCAAAACTAAGACCCAAAGACAGATTGTATTAGAAAAGTATTATTTTATACCTTGATTACATTGAGACACAATCACATATCCCTTCTACAGTATAGGCTACTGATAAAGTAAGTGTGTGTGTGTGTGTGTGTGTGTGTGTGTGTGTGTGTGTGTGTGTGTGTCTAGAGATAACCTTCCAATCACATGATGACTCTGATATCATTCCATTGAATAGCTGCATTAACATCAGCTCATAAAGAGGACAGGAGGAGAAGAAGACCAGCTACAGAACAGAGAAACCAATGGTAACATTATATACACCTGTCTGGTAGTTAACAGGAGAAGAAGAAGACCAGCTCCAGAACAGAGAAACCAATGGTAACATTATAAACACCTGTCTGGTAGTTAACAGGAGGAGAAGAAGACCAGCTACAGAACAGAGAAACCAATGGTAACATTATATACACCTGGCTGGTAGTTAACAGGAGAAGAAGACCAGCTCCAGAACAGAGAAACCAATGGTAACATTATATACACCTGGCTGGTAGTTAACAGGAGGAGAAGAAGACCAGCTACAGAACAGAGAAACCAATGGTAACATTATATACACCTGGCTGGTAGTTAACAGGAGAAGAAGAAGACCAGCTACAGAACAGAGAAACCAATGGTAACATTATATACACCTGGCTGGTAGTTAACAGGAGAAGAAGAAGACCAGCTACAGAACAGAGAAACCAATGGTAACATTATATACACCTGGCTGGTAGTTAACAGGAGAAGAAGACCAGCTACAGAACAGAGAAACCAATGGTAACATTATATACACCTGGCTGGTAGTTAACAGGAGGAGAAGAAAACCAGCTACAGAACAGAGAAACCAATGGTAACATTATATACACCTGGCTGGTAGTTAACAGGAGAAGAAGAAGGCCAGCTACAGAACAGAGAAACCAATGGTAACATTATATACACCTGGCTGGTAGTTAAATGGTGGTTGGAGGTTTGCATTACATGGTAGCTGCTGTGAATCGAGGCGACTAGAGAGAGAGACAGGAGAGGCGACTAGAGAGAGAGACAGGAGAGGCGACTAGAGAGAGAGACAGGAGAGGCGACTAGAGAGGGAAAGAGACTTCACTGAGGAGGTTGTTATTGGTCTCATGAGAAAGACGTCAGAAGATGAAAGGGCGTACAAGACTCAGGGAAAGTGTTGACAACACCTTCCAGATTCAGGACAGCCCGTCAGTCGGTGTGCGCATCCCAAATGGAACCCTATTCCATAATTAGTGCACTACTTTTAACCAGAGCCTTGGTCTAAAGTAGTGCACTACATAGTCAATAGGGTACCGTTTGGGACACAGTCACTTCCCGAGTGCCCTTACGTTCACAAAGCTAAAAGGGCAAAGAAGAATCTAACCTCATCTACTGACTGTAACGTTACACATCTTATTTATATCCAACTGACATTGTTGTGCTGCAGGTAGCCTAGTGGTTAAGAGCGTTGGGCCAGTAACCAAAAGGTCGCTGGTTCGAATCCCCGAGACGACTAGGTGAATAATCTGCCGTTGTGCCCTTGAGCAAGGCACTTAAACCCCTAATAGCTCCTGAACGTTACTCTGGATAAGAGCGTCTGCTAATTGACTAAAATGTTGTTTTTTTGTTGATGCCATGTGCTGTAAAGCGAGGCATCATTCCTTCCTTATTGTCTGCGTCCCCAATGGCAGCCAGAGCCCTGGTCTAAAGTAGTGTACTACATAGGGAATAGGGTGCCATATGGAAAGTAACCATTTTCTTTGTTGCTTGCTGTTATTTCTTCGGGTGCTGGTTAGGTGTGATTGGATGCAGCAGGAAAAGTTAGTTGCAGCAGTTTCCCCGTGAGGTAGCACCTCTCTATCCATCACATCCGGAGTCCCAAATGGCACCCTATTCCCCATAGGGCCCTGGTAAAAAAAAGTAGTGTACTAGATAGGGAATAGGGTGCGGGTGGATGAAGAGCGGGTCAAATAACAAGGCCAGAATATGCCACCGTCACTCCACCGTAATAAACAGTGCAAAGCCACCGTCACACCTTACAACAAGGAGATATATGCCCTCATTACACACACACACACACACACACACACACACACACACACACACACACGGCCTAGCGACCCTCCCCGAAGTACGATAAAGGTTTCCTTTTTCTTTTTAACCAATGTTTTTGTTACTTTATTATAAAATACTAGCTGAGGGTAAACATATCGATCGCCACAATGCACTCTGTCTCCACGCTCCAGGGACCACGTTAAGTCCTGGTCCATATATGTTTAATAGCCTGCCTTATCAAAGCGCCTTGACTTTTTAATACACAACTAGTCCCTCTAAAAAGGTTCCGGAGGGGGTAATTGAAATCAATGTAGAAAATGTAGGTCTGTTTATATTTTTGAAGAAAATATAAATTGTTTGGAAGCCAGGTGCTCACGTTTACTTTCCAGATTCAATCATTTTCTGGACCTTGCCAGTTTTATCACGGCTACTCAAGGTACTGTTGGTCTGCTCTCTACGGGTGAGTCCCAAATTACACCCAGAAGCCCTGGTCAAAAGTAGTGCACTCTATAGGGAATAGGGTTCGTGAGGGGGTTGAATCTCATTGAAACTCCAGACACGAGGACAAGGCATTCCAGAGAGCAGCAGACACATGCACAACAATGAATCATCCAATATCTTCCAGCAATCCAACATTATCACATCCTCCAAGGATGGGTGCCAAGCGCTCTATAATTTAACACTAACTGGTGGTTTCATATGCCAGATGTGTGAGAGAGAGGAGAGAGAGAGGGAGAGGAGAGAGAGAAAGAGGACAGAGAGAGAGGGAGAGGAGAGAGAAAGAGGGAGGGAGAGGAGAGAGAGAGAGCGAACAAACAAGATAAAACAACTACAGCAAAACAGGATTAGGTAAGGGTTAGATTAGGTAATGGTTAGTGGTTAGATTAGGTAATGGTTAGATTAGGTAATGGTAGATTAGGTAATGGTTAGTGGTTAGATTAGGTAATGGTTAGTGGTTAGATTAGGTAATGGGTAGATTAGGTAATGGGTAGATTAGGTAGTGGTAGATTAGGTAGTGGTAGATTAGGTAATGGTAGATTAGGTAATGGTTAGTGGTTAGATTAGGTAATGGTTAGATTAGATTAGGTAACGGTTAGATTAGATTAGGTAACGGTTAATGTTAGATTAGGTAACGGTTAGATTAGGTAATGGTTAGATGTTAGATTAGGTAATGGTTAGATTAGATAACGGTTAGATTAGGTAATGGTTGATGTTAGATTAGGTAACGGTTAGATTAGGTAATGGTTAGATTAGGTAAGGGTTAGATTAGGTAATGTTTGATGTTAGATTAGGTAATGGTTAGATTAGGTAACGTTAGATTAGGTAATGGTTAGATGTTAGATTAGGTAATGGTTAGATGTTAGATTAGGTAATGGTTAGATTAGATTAGGTAACGGTTAGATTAGATTAGGTAACGGTTAATGTTAGATTAGGTAACGGTTAGATTAGGTAATGGTTAGATGTTAGATTAGGTAATGGTTAGATTAGATAACGGTTAGATTAGGTAATGGTTGATGTTAGATTAGGTAACGGTTAGATTAGGTAATGGTTAGATTAGGTAACGGTTAGATTAGGTAGCGGTAGATCAGGTAAATTAGGTAATGGTTTGTGGTTAGATTAGGTAATGGTTAGATTAGGGGGATATTTACTGGCCTCCCTAATCTGGCCAGTCTAATGCCTACCCTGCACTGTGACCCATCCTGGCCTCTCTAACCTGGCCAGTCCGATGCCTACCCTGCACTGTGACCCATCCTGGCCTCTCTAACCTGGCCAGTCCGATCCCTACCCTGCACAGACACACTGACAGTAATATAGATAAGTGGTTAGATTCTATTGACTACATAATTATCACGTATCATAAACGTTTCCTGGGCCATGTATCCTTCAGTCCGGGACATACAGATTACTACACCTGTCGATGGTCAACTCAGACTAGATCCCTGACCATCAGCCAGGTGAATCACTGACTGTGACTAGAAAGAGGATAAATAGTGTCTTGTCCCTTCAATGCCCCCCACCCCACCTGGTTCTACAGGGGCTGGCTGTTCCAAACGGCACCCTATTCCCTATATAGTGCACTACTTTAGACCAGAACCCTATGGCACCCTATATAGTGCACTACTTTTGTCCAGAGCCCTATGGGTAGTAATACACTATATAGGGAATAAGGCACCATTTGGGTATGCAGCTACTGTCATGTCACTGTGAGAGCAGCAATTATAGCTGAAGACAGTTTTAATGATGATACCACCCTGGTATGAGCCAGGCCTGAACCCCGCAGAGCAGATACCACCCTGGTACGAGCCAGGCGTGAACCCCGCAGAGCAGATACCACCCTGGTATTAGCCAGGCCTGAACCAGGCAGAGCAGATACCACCCTGGTATTAGCCAGGCCTGAACCAGGCAGAGCAGATACCACCCTGGTATTAGCCAGGCCTGAACCAGGCAGAGCAGATACCACCCTGGTATTAGCCAGGCCTGAACCAGGCAGAGCAGATACCACCCTAGTATTAGCCAGGCCTGAACCAGGCAGAGCAGGTACCACCCTAGTATTAGCCAGGCCTGAACCAGGCAGAGCAGATACCACCCTGGTATGAGCCAGGCCTGAACCCCGCAGAGCAGATACCACCCTGGTATGAGCCAGGCCTGAACCAGGCAGAGCAGATACCACCCTGGTATGAGCCAGGCCTGAACCAGGCAGAGCAGATACCACCCTGGTATGAGCCAGGCCTGAACCAGGCAGAGCAGATACCACCCTGGTATGAGCCAGGCCTGAACCAGGCAGAGCAGATACCACCCTGGTATGAGCCAGGCCTGAACCAGGCAGAGCAGATACCACCCTGGTATGAGCCAGGCCTGAACCAGGCAGAGCAGATACCACCCTGGTATGAGCCAGGCCTGAACCAGGCAGAGCAGGTACCACTCCTGGTATGAGCCAGGCCTGAACCAGGCAGAGCAGGTACCACCCTGGTATGAGCCAGGCCTGAACCAGGCAGAGCAGATACCACCCTGGTATGAGCCAGGCCTGAACCAGGCAGAGCAGGTACCACCCTGGTATGAGCCAGGCCTGAACCAGGCAGAGCAGGTACCACCCTGGTATGAGCCAGGCCTGAACCAGGCAGAGCAGGTACCACCCTGGTATTAGCCAGGCCTGAACCCCGCAGAGCAGATACCACCCTGGTATGAGCCAGGCCTGAACCAGGCAGAGCAGGTACCACCCTGGTACGAGCCAGGCCTGAACCCCGCAGAGCAGATACCACCCTGGTACGAGCCAGGCCTGAACCCCGCAGAGCAGATACCACCCTGGTATGAGCCAGGCCTGAACCCCGCAGAGCAGATACCACCCTGGTACGAGCCAGGCGTGAACCCCGCAGAGCAGATACCACCCTGGTATTAGCCAGGCCTGAACCAGGCAGAGCAGATACCACCCTGGTATGAGCCAGGCCTGAACCCCGCAGAGCAGATACCACCCTGGTACGAGCCAGGCCTGAACACCGCAGAGCAGATACCACCCTGGTATGAGCCAGGCCTGAACCCCGCAGAGCAGATACCACCCTGGTACGAGCCAGGCGTGAACCCCGCAGAGCAGATACCACCCTGGTATTAGCCAGGCCTGAACCAGGCAGAGCAGATACCACCCTGGTATTAGCCAGGCCTGAACCAGGCAGAGCAGGTACCACCCTAGTATTAGCCAGGCCTGAACCAGGCAGAGCAGATACCACCCTGGTATTAGCCAGGCCTGAACCCCGCAGAGCAGATACCACCCTGGTATGAGCCAGGCCTGAACCCCGCAGAGCAGATACCACCCTGGTATGAGCCAGGCCTGAACCAGGCAGAGCAGATACCACCCTGGTATGAGCCAGGCCTGAACCAGGCAGAGCAGATACCACCCTGGTATGAGCCAGGCCTGAACCAGGCAGAGCAGATACCACCCTGGTATGAGCCAGGCCTGAACCAGGCAGAGCAGATACCACCCTGGTATGAGCCAGGCCTGAACCAGGCAGAGCAGGTACCACCCTGGTATGAGCCAGGCCTGAACCCCGCAGAGCAGATACCACCCTGGTATGAGCCAGGCCTGAACCAGGCAGAGCAGATACCACCCTGGTATGAGCCAGGCCTGAACCAGGCAGAGCAGGTACCACCCTGGTATGAGCCAGGCCTGAACCAGGCAGAGCAGGTACCACCCTGGTATGAGCCAGGCCTGAACCAGGCAGAGCAGGTACCACCCTGGTATGAGCCAGGCCTGAACCCCGCAGAGCAGATACCACCCTGGTATGAGCCAGGCCTGAACCAGGCAGAGCAGGTACCACCCTGGTATGAGCCAGGCCTGAACCAGGCAGAGCAGATACCACCCTGGTATGAGCCAGGCCTGAACCAGGCAGAGCAGGTACCACCCTGGTATGAGCCAGGCCTGAACCAGGCAGGTATGAGCCAGGCCTGAACCAGGCAGAGCAGGTACCACCCTGGTATGAGCCAGGCCTGAACCAGGCAGAGCAGGTACCACCCTGGTATGAGCCAGGCCTGAACCAGGCAGAGCAGATACCACCCTGGTATGAGCCAGGCCTGAACCAGGCAGAGCAGATACCACCCTGGTATGAGCCAGGCCTGAACCAGGCAGAGCAGGTACCACCCTGGTATGAGCCAGGCCTGAACCAGGCAGAGCAGATACCACCCTGGTATGAGCCAGGCCTGAACCAGGCAGAGCAGATACCACCCTGGTATGAGCCAGGCCTGAACCAGGCAGAGCAGAGCACAGCAGAGACACCATCCCATAGGGATATTAAGGTAGAAATCCTGCAGGCTCAGGAACAGAACCAACCAGTTAGACGTGACATGGTTAAAATAAGTACTGGTGTCCCTAGCCACACACACACACACACACACACACACACACACACTGTCCCTAGCCACACACACACACTGTCCCTAGCCACACACACACACAACTAGGAGTCTAAGTTCCCTGCTACACAAGCCTAAGTTTCATAGCACATTCTGAACAATAAGTGTCCACCTACTGTTTTAGAGGCAGTAACAATGTACTGGATGACCATCTCTCTCTTGGTGGTCAGATCTTTCTCTCTCAGAGGAGCCTTCTTGTCCTCATTCAGGTTCATATCCTCCTGGGGGAGAGGAGAGAGAGACAGAGAGACAGAGAGAGACAGAGAGAGAGAGGTGTGGAGAGGTGTAGAGAGAGGTGTGGAGAGGGAGAGATAAATCTATGTTAGCCTAGGTAAAAGTTGTAGCACACATTGAGCGGTTGTCTCCCAGTAATAGAGCTGAACAGGCGAAACACCGAAGACCTGTTGGAGACCTGAGTAGGATCCACCCTGTACATCTGCTGGGAACATCTCAATGTTGTTGTCTTCAGCTAGAAAACCTCTCAGTTATTACTGGGAAATCCACAGGCTTTTAAAAACCAAAAAAGGTTGGCCAAAATGTCTTGACATGTCATTCATCTTCCCACTTTAAAAGCATATTGGATCAGAAACATAACGCCTGCGTAGTTAATGAACGAGCTGCAAGTACGTATTAAAAAAGGCCATGTGATTATTTGCTCTTATCTTTTCTAAAGAGCGTGGCGGAGGTTTAACCGTAGAATTCCATAGGAAATCATTATTTCCATAGGATCTCTGCGGGTGTCCGTCTCGACAGGCATTTCATTCGTCCGATCCTTCAGGAGGGTCAAAGGGAAAAGCCACGCCGTGTTAAAATGGCAACGTGATTTGGACTCGATGGGAGCATGCCCAGCGTGAACACAGAGAAGAAGAGGTCCACACTGCATCGCTAAATGGCACCGTGTTCCCTATATACCTGGCCTGATTACGCATAGAAGTACAGTGAGGGGGAAAAAAGTATTTGATCCCCTGCTGATTTTGTACGTTTGCCCACTGACAAAGAAATTGTCAGTCTAGAATTTTAATGGTAGGTTTATTTGAACAGTGAGAGACAGAATAACAACAAAAAAATCCAGAAAAACACGTGAAAAATGTTATAAATTGATTTGCATTTTAATGAGGGAAATAAGTATTTGACCCCCTCTCAATCAGAAAGATTTCTGGCTCCCAGGTGTCTTTTATACAGGTAATGAGTTGAGATTAGGAGCACACTCTTAAAGGGAGTGCTCCTAATCTCAGTTTGTTACCTGTATAAAAGACACCTGTCCACAGAAGCAATCAATCAATCAATCAGATTCCAAACTCTCCACCATGGCCAAGACCAAAGAGCTCTCCAAGGATGTCAGGGACACGATTGTAGACCTACACAAGGCTGGAATGGGCTACAAGACCATCGCCAAGCAGCTTGGTGAGAAGGTGACAACAGTTGGTGCGATTATTCACAAATGGAAGAAACACAAAAGAACTGTCAATCTCCCTCGGCCTGGGGCTTCATGCAAGATCTCACCTCATGGAGTTGCAATGATCATGAGAACGGTGAGGAATCAGCCCAGAACTACACGGGAGGATCTTGTCAATGATCTCAAGGCAGCTAGGACCATAGTCCCCAAGAAAACAATTGGTAACACACTACGCCGTGAAGGACTGAAATCCTGCAGCGCCCGCAAGGTCCCCCTGCTCAAGAAAGCACATATACATGCCCATCTGAAGTTTGCCAATGAACATCTGAATGATTCAGAGGACAACTGGGTGAAAGTGTTGTGGTCAGATGAGACCAAAATGGAGCTCTTGGGCATCAACTCAACTCGCCGTGTTTGGAGGAGGAGGAATGCTGCCTATGACCCCAAGAACACCATCCCCACCGTCAAACATGGAGGTGGAAACATTATGCTTTGGGGGTGTTTTTCTGCTAAGGGGTGTGAGGTTTGAGAATATGTTTTGTTTGCTGCACATGAATGTGTTTGAGCTAAGGCTGACAAGTTGTGGAACAATACAGTGGGTTGTGAAACATACGGTGTGACTAGCTGAAAGGCTGTGATTAACCTTGAGCGAGAACAGTACGTTGAAGCTATTGACACATGCATGGAAACAATGTTGCAGACAGCAGACTGTCAGTTTTAGGTTGAGACGCAAAAACAGGGACTGAGCCTGTGGCCTCAGTAACCCCGGACAGCTGAAGCGCCAAGGGGCTGGGACCAGCCCGTGCGCCACCAATAGGCTGAGTAAGTTTAAACCACACCCGGTCTCTATTAAAAGAGGAAATTGTAAGGCGTTGTCAGTTCTCTGTTCTGCCCTGCGTGGTGTTACAGTGAACCCGTATATACGAAAATTGCATTTACCATTTATTGCTTGAGTGAATAAAAGACTTAGAACTTATTTAGTGACTCTGTGTCACCTTTTGTCCTGATGCCAGATTTGATTGACGCAACCTTAACAGGGGACAGGACAACTTCACCACATAAAAGGGACGATGGACGGGGCCACGTACCGTCAAATCTTGGGTGAGAACCTCCTTCCCTCAGCCAGGGCATTGAAAATGGGTCGTGAATGGGTATTCCAGCATGACAATGACCCAAAACACACGGCCAAGGCAACAAAGGAGTGGCTTAAGAAGAAGCACATTAAGGTCCTGGAGTGGCCTAGCCAGTCTCCAGACCTTAATCCCATAGAAAATCTGTGGAGGGAGCTGAAGGTTCGAGTTGCCAAACGTCAGCCTCGAAACCTTAATGACTTGGAGAAGATCTGCAAAGAGGAGTGGGACAAAATCCCTCCTGAGATGTGTGCTAACCTGGTGGCCAACTACAAGAAACGTCTGACCTCTGTGATTGCCAACAAGGGTTTTGCCACCAAGTACTAAGTCATGTTTTGCAGAGGGGTCAAATACTTATTTCCCTCATTAAAATGCAAATCAATTTATAACATTTTTCACATTTGTTGTTATTCTGTCTCTCACTGTTCAAATAAACCTACCATTAAAATTATAGACTGATCATTTCTTTGTCAGTGGGCAAACGTACAAAATAAGCAGGGGATCAAATACTTTTTTCCCCTCACTGTACGTTATAGCAGGTACTCTGTGTAGAGATACGTTATAGCAGGTACTCTGTGTAGAGATACGTTATAGCAGGTACTCTGTGTGACTGTGTAGAGACACGTTATAGCAGGTACTCTGTGTGACTGTGTAGAGATACGTTATAGCAGGTACTCTGTGTAGAGACACGTTATAGCAGGTACTCTGTGTGACTGTGTAGAGATACGTTATAGCAGGTACTCTGTGTAGAGATACGTTATAGCAGGTACTCTGTGTGACTGTGTAGAGATACGTTATAGCAGGTACTCTGTGTAGAGATACGTTATAGCAGGTACTCTGTGTGACTGTGTAGAGATACGTTATAGCAGGTACTCTGTGTAGAGATACGTTATAGCAGGTACTCTGTGTGACGGTGTAGAGATACGTTATAGCAGGTACTCTGTGTGACGGTGTAGAGATACATTATAGCAGGTACTCTGTGTGACTGTGTAGATACGTTATAGCAGGTACTCTGTGTGACTGTGTAGAGATACGTTATAGCAGGTACTCTGTGTGACTGTGTAGAGATATGTTATAGCAGGTACTCTGTGTAGACATACGTTATAGCAGGTACTCTGTGTGACTGTGTAGAGATACGTTATAGCAGGTACTCTGTGTAGAGATACGTTATAGCAGGTACTCTGTGTGACTGTGTAGAGATACGTTATAGCAGGTACTCTGTGTAGAGATACGTTATAGCAGGTACTCTGTGTGACTGTGTAGAGATACGTTATAGCAGGTACTCTGTGTAGAGATACGTTATAGCAGGTACTCTGTGTGACTGTGTAGAGATACGTTATAGCAGGTACTCTGTGTAGAGATACGTTATAGCAGGTACTCTGTGTAGAGATACGTTATAGCAGGTACTCTGTGTAGAGATACGTTATAGCAGGTACTCTGTGTGACTGTGTAGAGATACGTTATAGCAGGTACTCTGTGTAGAGATACGTTATAGCAGGTACTCTGTGTAGAGATACGTTATAGCAGGTACTCTGTGTGACTGTGTAGAGATACGTTATAGCAGGTACTCTGTGTAGAGATACGTTATAGCAGGTACTCTGTGTAGAGATACGTTATAGCAGGTACTCTGTGTGACTGTGTAGAGATACGTTATAGCAGGTACTCTGTGTAGAGATACGTTATAGCAGGTACTCTGTGTAGAGATACGTTATAGCAGGTACTCTGTGTAGAGATACGTTATAGCAGGTACTCTGTGTGACTGTGTAGAGATACGTTATAGCAGGTACTCCGTGTGAGAGAGCAGTCATCGTGCTCATCTCATTGGGCGGTTTCACTTTTATTACCGCCTTTCAAAGTGTGTTGCATTCTGGGGATAAAAACCTTTTAAATAATGAATCAACCTTAACGTGACCCGTCAGATTCAGAGTCTTAAACCTAATTAGGGAAATAAAACGCATGAACGCCTCATTGACAACTAGAACTGAACATAATTCATGACGGTTTTTATTTCAGTTTGTCTTGGAGTCAGAGATGGTTTCAGTTGTTTGTTCATTATTTACTTGTTTTGTTTACTATAATAACCTTGCTACACACACAGTCACACACACACAGACAGTCACACACACAGACACAGACACACACACAGACACAGACACACAGTCACACACAGTCACACACGGTCCAGCTCTCTCTTTCAACAGCGTGGCATCAGAATTGTTACGGAGCTTCCTCCTGTGTGATGTCTGGTCTCCATGGGCAACGGGCCAACCATTCTCTAACAGAAAGCACTAGGCTGGGATTGGCTAGATTAAGAAGAGAGGAAGGAGAATAGGGGAAGGCGATAACTTTGTTTTAGAAGAGAGGACAACGAGAGGATGAGGAGGATGAGGAAGATGAGAAAGAGCTGAAGGATTTAACTGTGTCCATGTCAGCTGGCGAGGTTAGAGGGCACAGAGCTCTGAAGAGGAAAACGTAAGTGTGTGTGTGTGTGTGTGTGTGTGTGTGTGTGTGTGTGTGTGTGTGTGTGTGTGTGTAAAGATGAACGTTAGCCTACACGACGGTGTCGCTGTCGGTCGAGGTTAGCGTATCATGGCGTCTTCAGAGAAAGCAACAGATGAGTCAATGGAAACTGGGCTGTTCTGTAACTGGCCTTGAAACACTTTCCTTACGGAATCAACAGGTCCATCTTCTTACCGGCAAAACGGCATCCAACCTTCATTTAGCCAACACTGTCAGAGGGATTTGAGTGTTCAACTTTGCTTCCACTGCCTCCCGAGTGGCGCAGTGGTCTAAGGCACTGCATCACAGTGCTAGCTGTGCGACTAGATATTCTGGGTTCGAGTCCATGGTTCTGTCGCAGCCGGCCGCGACCGGGTGACCCATGGGGCGGCGCACTATTGTCCCAGTGTCGAACGGGTTAGGGGAGGGTTTGGCCGGCAGGAATGTCCTTGACCCATCGCTCTCCAGCGACTCCTGTGGCGGGCCGGGCGCAGTGCGCGCTGACACACGGTCGCCAGGTGTTTTCTCCGACCAACAGCTTCCCGGGTTAAGTGGACATTGGTGTCAAGAAGCAGTGCGGCTTGGTTGGGTTGTGTTTCGGG